>CANTUT010001231.1:2500-7500 GCA_947687605.1 Reutealis trisperma
AATTGATAAACTTGATGCTAATACTTTATTTAATTCATGTTTGAGTTGTAATCTATGTGGAGGTAATCACTTGAATTTTGAATGCCAATATGCAGAGCAGGTACAATTTTTTTCAAATTATAATAGGCATGAGCATTATCCATATTCTAACATAAACAACTCAGGATGGAGTGACTATTCAAGCTTTTCATGGGAAAACCAATGCGATCAAGGTAACAATTCATGGTATCCTTATCAATATGATTTTCAAGATCATGCACCATTTGAAGAGCACAAACCATCTTATGAAGTGGCATTGGAAAGATTCATAAATGCTACTCATGAACGATGTGAAAGATTGGAAGATAGGATGAATCAAGGAACTAGCCACAATACAGATGATGATGTACAAATGGAACAGTTTGCTAGTCCATTAGATACTCAAAGCCATGGTAACCTGACAAGCCAAATTGAAGAACATTCTAGAGAGCAATGCTTGGCAATTTCTTTGAGTAATGATGTAGAAGAGATGATTGATCAACCAGATACTTCAAGTAAGCAAAATAAAAAAGAAGAAGATGAGCCCAATTTGCCCAACAATTTCAAATACCCTTCTCTCATGGATAATATCTATGGAGCAGTTGAAATTGATAAGGAAATTGAAGAAGTATTTGAAAAAGAGCACTCAAAGGAAACTCTTTCAGTTTGTTTGGTGAATACAACAGACCATAGAGAATATCAATTTGATGGCTTGGAAGAAAAGAAGAAACATTCACCACCATCAATTGAGCACTCATCAACTCTTGATTCAACACCACTACCTTCCTATCTCAATTTCTTGAGAAAATTCAAAGCAAGAAAAAGAGCTCGTTAGAAAGTTTTTAAAAATTATGAGCCTAATTATAAATTATTAAATAATTTTTGTCTTAATTTTTTTCTATGCAGATTCAAATCAAGCTGGCTGGACTCATTAAAATTGGCAAAAGTCTATCTTTCCACAATTATCGAGATGATATACTTTGTGTATTATCCTCCATGATGAAGATCTAGCTATAGTCAAGCTAAAGACTATAAATAAAGCGCTTTTGGGAGGCAACCCAAATTTCTAACTTGTTTACTTCTTTTTAATTTCTTTTGTTCCTTTGTTTGTTTTCATTTTATTTTAATTTTGCTTTAGTGTTGTTTGTGAGTTATTAAATAGCTTATTAGGAGGAAACCCAAGTTTTCTCTTTATTAGGTTTCTTTTATTTCTGTTTAGTTGTTTCGTTGTAAATTTTCTTTTTCATTTTCTTAACAAAGTTAATTAGACATGGAAGCATCTCTTGCAGCACTAAAAAACAGATTTCCAACTCTTCCCCAAGATGTGCTCAGGAAAATTGATGAACGCAGACTGGAAAGAATGAATGCATTTAGGCATCTGAATCTTCCTGAGAATATTCGCTGGATCATAGAAGCCAAAGTACGATTGGCAGGTGAGATTGATGATTTATTAAATGTTTGCCAGGTACAGGGAGAAGTTCTTACTCAAAGAAGAGGAGAGCTAAAAGAATGGGGGTCTGCTACAAGTGTGCAAGATGGAATTGCAACACACGCTGTAAAAATATTGGATTTGCATCCATAAATCGAGAAGACAAAATTAAATTCATAAAGGATGGACTGAGTAAGGAGTTTATGGATAATATCCTTCAGACTCTTGAGACGCATCCTTGTGGACAAGTTCAACGCACTCTTTTAGATTTATGGGAACTATTCAAGGAAGAGAACCAGCATTACAGTCTAGGGAATCTGACGATAAAAGACCCTGTTTGTCAGTTAATAAGAAAACTGGATGGGAAGCCTATCATCGACTCATAGAAGGCGTGTAAGCGGTTACTGGACGTAAAACCAGAGGAAGATGTGAGCCAAAATCGCAACTACTATTTATAATCAGGTGTATCACTAACTTTTTTATTTTTTAATGCATTATTTTTTTCTACATCTTGCAGTACTTTTTGACTTTTTAGCACCTAGATTTTATTTTCCTGCAGATTTTTTCTACTGTCGACAACTTTTTAGTCTTTCAATGTCTACTTTTAGCTTTTCAATATTTTCTTTTTGACTTTTGTACACATGCTGCAGATTTTTCTACTTTCGTTAGCTTTTTAGTTTTTCAATGTCTGTTTCTTTTTAGTTTTTCAAATATTTCTTTTGACATTTGTACACACAGCATTGATTATTTTTTATTTTTATTATCATTTTTGTTTTTATACTTTTTTTGTCAATAATTATTTTATCCCATTGAATTGTTCTTTTACTCTTCTAATTTCTTTATATGCACATTCATTATTGTCAATATGCACACAACCCTTTTGAGAGATCTGTGAGAGAAAATGGCAGAATCCTCAACACGCAAATTCAAAACTATTTGTGTCTTTTGTAGTCCAAACTCTGGCAAGAAAAGAGAGTACTTGATAGCAGCTAATGAACTTGGTAGGATTTTAGCTGAACGAAAAATTGATTTGGTGTTTGAGGGAGGTAGTTTAAGGTTAAGGGGTTGTGTCGCAAGTTCTGCATATATTAGAGGTAGTAAAGTCTTAGGAGTAGTTCTAAAGGCTTTGGCTCGAAATAAACAAATCATTGGTGGAACTATAGGTAATGAGTTACAGGTCAATAGCATGTACGAATGAATGGCATACATGAATTTCAATGCTGATGCTTTTATCGCATTACCTGGTGGTTTAGAAACATTTGAAGATATTTTCACCATTGCATCTTGGACTCAATTAACTATTCTTCAAAAGCCATTGGGATTACTTAATGTTGATGGTTTTTATAATGGTTTGTTATCTTTTCTTGATCATGCTGTGGAACAGGGTTTTATGACACCGGCGAGTCGACGCATCTTAGTCTCTGCTTCAACTATTGATCAATTGATTGATCAACTGCAAAACTTTAAATCCGAACCTGATCCATTGATGGCGCAGGTAGTTTGACACCCCAGGGCTAGTAGCAGTAAAAAGCGAGGACTAGATCTGAATCTCCGGTTATAACTTCCCTAACTCTTGTAGTTTTTTTTATTGCATTTTTTTTTGTTTTGTGTGTGTGTTTTTTTTTTGTTGCACTTGATCAAGCAAAATTTTAGGTTCGATTCACTAAATGTAAGATGGCTGAGTAAAGAGTTACTTTTGTACTCTTGATACGCATCTTAAATTTATGTGATTTTCCTTTTCAAAAAAAAAAAAAAAAACTAACTAGCTAACTAACTAACTAACTCAAGAGTTATTCATACAAGATGGCTGAGTAAAGAGTACTTTTTGTGTTCTTGATACGCATCTGTATTTTTTTTCTTCTTTCTTTTTTTTTAGTTTCCAAAATAAAAAATTAAAAAAAATAAAAATAAAAAAAAATAAAAAATTGATATTTTCTTTTTGTGTGATTAATTTCTCATGCTTGCTTTTAGTGTTATTTCAAGATGTTTTACAGGAAGCAAGGAAGTGAAATGCACATCCTGCTTATAATTTGGAATCCACTTTTCTACAAGAGGGAGTATTTTCTTTCTTTTGGTTTGTTTCTTTGACATTGATGACAATGTCCATTGCAAGTTTGGGGGAGGTTTAGTTTGTTTTTTTGTTTTCAGTCATTTCTTTTGTGTTTTGATGAATAAATTTAAAATTTTTTACTCTTTTATTGATAAAATATGTTTGTGTTAAATAATTTGATAAAAGGCCAATGATAGATTATAATTGATATTTATGGATAATTTATTAAAGTATTTCAGGTTGAGCAACTATTTTGGGTAAGAAATTAACTTTTATTAAGATTATGTTTTGCTTTGCTTTGCATTATATTGATTGCATTGAATTTGTGTATGCTTACTTAGAGAGGCCTTCTACACATTTTTATCTTCATTTGCCTCACCTATCTTAGAACATGTTTTTGCAAACTTTTGAGGCGAAATTTTGAATTCATTTTGAAAGAGAGATATGATTTAGGCATTGTTTGTTTAGCCTGTTACTTGTATCTACCCTTATTTTAATTTTTTCCTTAGTTTACCCCTTTGTGCCTTGATAATTTTAGCTTTTTTTTCTTTGTTAATTAAACCTTAATTGTTATCTTTCACCCTGTTTGTGAGATAATTTTGTCAAGTTTACATTCTAATGAAGAAAAGGGAGTTATTGAAGTTTTTAAAGAAAATAAGAATCTCTAACAACTGAAAGTATTATTCATTGTAAAAGATCACTTTCTGCTTAAAGTAAGTTTGGAGGACAGCAAGAAAATTGAATAAATAAAAAGTTAGTAATTCTTGCTTATCTTTAGAATAATGTTGTTGGCAAAAATAAAAAATAAAAAAAAAAAAGAAAAAGAAAAAGAAAAAAAGAAAAAATAAAAAAAAATATAGAAGAAGAAGAAGGGGGCTTAAAAGAAAAAAAAATTGAAGAAGAATGATGCTTAAGATGGAAGGGATCCTTCATTAACATAATCCCTTTATTTGAGTTATTGATTTTTTTTTGTAAACTTGGTATAATTATCTTACTTTTGTTCATTTAGCCTTTTCTTTGTTAAGCCAAAAGATCTCGTGTTAGCCCCATTACAAGCCTAGTTAAGACCTATTGATCTCTCTTGATTTTTGAATTCCATTAGTGGAGATTGTTTGCATTAACATGCTTATGAGATTTGCACATCTATTTTATATCTTTTGATAGAGACATTTAAAGATATCAGTGTGTATATGCCTATCTGAAGTGCAACAATTTCTTTGCGATTGATTTAATGCATGGTTATTCAGGGCATGATTAAGATGAGGATTATTTTGAACCTGAGATAGAAACTTGATTTGCAATACTATTGATATGTTGTTTGTGAATATTAATTTCTTGAGACATTTGAAAAATTATTCAAACTAAGCATGAGAAGATTAAATTTTCTTTTTGAAATAAATAGTTGAAAATTTAGAGTTTTAAAGGTGTTTGTAGGTATCACCACTGAAAGCCCTCACGAGACTATAACTCGTCCTCTACGGGACACCTAGGGGTTTAAAGGCT
>CANTUT010001231.1:12500-67500 GCA_947687605.1 Reutealis trisperma
ACAGCTGCCTTTTATGAGGTGGCAGAATACCTTTTACAAGTTTGAAAATTTAAATTTGAATTCTACCTTTCGTTTGGCGGTAGAATACCAAAACAGTCATCTTCATTGTCATGTCCTAAATCAATAAAGGGTTCAGATGAGCTTGAACTGGAGCTCGAGGTTGAACTCGCTTTTGATCTTAAGGACGGTGCTTTTGAAGATCCTGGTTTAGAAGAAGTAGAGGCTGACCTGTTTTCTATGATTTATTGAACCATTTGGAAGAATTCATCATCTGATTTAGTTGCGGCTAATTTTGAAATAATAAATGATTTTTATACCAGAAAAGTTGTAGTTTCTTGAGGGCATTGCATGAAGTTATTTTTGATTAGCTAGTTTTGTACCTTGGTTGTGGTTACTTTGTTTTGAAAGGAATCCCACCATTTGATTTTAAATCTTCTGATGATATTGTATTAACAATCCTGAGTCTGATGATAAGCAAAATACTAAATACATACCCAAGGCAGAAAATTTTTTGAACAAAACAGGAGAAAAGGATTGAATATTTTTTTCTATTTTTGTTGGTTTGAAATGCTATTTGAAAATGTCATAACAGGGCTTAATCTCAAGGATTAAGGTTTCAGGTAGATTCCCAAAGTGGTTCCACCATTGTATGAACTAGTAGGGTATTTTTTGTATTTGAAAATTCCTATCAAAATAAAATAGCCAAGAATGACTATGTTTATAGTTTTGAAGGAAGAAGGCATTATACTATGCTTGTTTGTAGTCCCAGTAACTGAAATTATGCCAATGGTTGACTCGAGTGTGGAGGTCAGTGGGGAAGGATTTTAAGGCTGAAAGATCATTTCCCCAGTTTGAAGCATGGATGATTTTCTTGATGAGGCATGTGGAATATGTAGGATCAGGGTGTTTGTCATCCTTTTTGAAATGGTTAAATTTTGCTGAGCCAGTGGTTTCCAAAATAGCTTGGTAATATATTTGGGGTTTGGTTTTATCCCAAGGTGTATAGTACCATCCAGTTGGAAAAATTTGCGTGGCTGCTTTAAATGGATTAGGATTGTAAAATCCTTCCTCCATTGTCAAAATTGTTTGAAAATGGATTTTTTCCAAATACTCAGATGTTTCAAGAATTTTTTTATTTTTTGATAAAGTAATTTCCTGAGTATTAGGTTTTGAAATATTTTGAGATGAACTTTTACAGAGAAAATTGATCATCTCTATTTTTGTTTTTGAAGTAGAGTTTGAAGAGGTTTTACCTTAGGCCTTAGAGGAGGAAGCATTTGAAGAGGAGGCTCCATAAGCCTTTTGAATTACCAGAAGAGTTTCTGGTGATTAGGCAAATTGTTTAACCCATTTTTGAATTTCTGTAAGAGATGTTTAGGTCTCAGATTTTTCCTCAATAATACTGATCCAGGATTTAACTGGTTAGGCTGATGAGGGTGTATTTGAAATAACTATATTTGAAAGGTTTGGGCTTGAGGATTGGGCCTTGGCCTTCTCCTTAGGGTTTGAATTTTGTGGAGCTTTGCCCTTTTCCTTTGGCTTTCAAGGCATGGCTACTTGTTTTGGAGAAATTCACGGGTTAGGAAATCCGGAATTGAGTTTGTATCACCTTTTATATATTCAATATCAAAATCAAATACAGAAAGGATGGCTTGTCATCTTGCAAAAATCTGTTTTGATGCCAAGTTTTGAACATCTTTTTGTAAAACTTCTTTTGCTAATTTGCAATCAATTCTTAAAATAAATTTTTGGTTTAAAAGATCACTTTGAAATTTTGAAATGCACAAAACAATTAAAAGAATTTCTTTTTTTATTGTAGAATAATTCTTTTGACAATCATTCCAATGTGCAGAGGTGAACTGGAGTATACATTCCTGCCCATTTTGAATCTATTTCAAAAATACCACCATAACCTATATCTAATGCATCTATCTCCACTATTTTTGGAGCTAAAGGATCAGCTATATGCAGACATGGGATTTTTGATTGATTGTTTGAACAACCCTAGTATACTAGTCTGACCAAGAAACTGGGTTCTTTTTTAACCTATCATGCAATGGTTTTGCTAGACGGTTAATGTTTGGATAGAAATCTAAAACATAATTTAGACTTCCAAGAAACCTTTGCAATTGAGTTTTATCTAAGATTTTATTAGAAAACTTAGATGCAAATACAAGGGATCTTTCAATTGGTGTAATGATGCCTTGAGTAATGTAATGACCCAAAAACCTTACACGAGTTTGAAAAAGAGATATTTTTGATTTTGAAACTATTAAACCATTTTTCTTTGCAATGTGGAAAAATGTTTATAGATATTTGAAGTGTTGGTCTACGAAGTTTGAAAAAATCAGAACATCATCAATATAAACAATGCAAAAGTTTGAATAAGGATTGAAAATGTCATTCATTATCCTCTGGAATTCTGAGGGAGAATTTTTTAAACCAAAAGGCATGACATTCCACTCATACTAACCAAATGAGACAGTGAATGCAATTTGATATCTATGATCAGGATGAATTTGAATTTGCCAAAATCTTGATTTTATATCAAATTTTGAAAATATGAATGCAGAATGCAGTTTTTGAAGCAAATCCTTTTTGTTTGGAATAGGGTACCTAATCCATCTTAAAGCTTTGTTCAAAGGTTTGTAATTGATTACTAACATAGGTGTTCCTCTTTCTATTTCACTATTCTTATTGACATAGAAAGATGCAGAAGACCAAGGTGACCTAGATTTTGTAATCAAGCCCTTAGACTTTAAATCCTGAATTTTTTCTCTGTAATGCTATTCTAGAGATTTATTCATTTGGATTGGTCTGGCTTTGGTAGGAATTTGTCTTTCATCAAAATCTTTTTCATAGGGCAGATCAACCATGTATTGTTTTCTATCCCAAAAAGCATTTAGAAGATCAGAATAAATTTCTTTTTCAATTTTATTTTGAAAAGAAGTGATTTTATTTTTAATAAAATCAGTTTGAATTTGTTTTTGAATCTTTTGAAAATGGACATCTTGCTTAAGATGCATGAGATGTCTTGTTTTTGCTTTTATCAAGGCATTAATCTCAAAATTATAAATTGAATTTGCTTTTATAAGATTAAGATTTCTCTTCTTTGGTTTTTCAAGGAATGGGAAAATGATTTTTGAATTCCTTGTTTTGAAAATGATTCATCATCAGTGACTTTATAAGGAGTGATCAAATTAATGAAAGGAGTTCTTAATATAACCATCTAATGAAGGTTTTTTGGTAAAAGAAAAACATTTTTCAAAGCAATATTTCTGTTAACTTCTGAAGCTTCAGTTTTCCTGCCAATAGTTAATTTAGAATTATTTGTTGTGACAAGTTTTTCTTTTGTTTCAGAATGATATCGTTTCGGAACCAAGTTATAACAAATACAGTTGAGATCTGCTCCTGTATCAAACAAAGCAATTGTTTCCAATTGAAAATCTTTTGAAAAAACAATCTTGATTTGGATTAAATATTTTCGAGAAGTAATTTCTTTCAAAACATTTATAAAATTGTTTGAAATGCCTAGAACCTTTTCCAAATTATCCAGGTTTTGTAGTTCAGAATTTTCTATGTGATCATCTAAACCAGTATCAGATTTGAATCAGACATTTTTGAAATAAAATTTTGGATTAAATTAGAATCCTTTTGCTGTTTTAGTTTATGGTCTTTCAATTATGACCTAACTTCCTTAATCTCTTTTTGAAGGTCCTGAACTGTAGGGACAAGTTTTCTAGACTTCTTTCCTCTATCTAGAATGGCTATAAGATCATAGAAATTCTTCCTAGTAGAGGGTAAGTGTGAACTCTTAATTTTACACCCTAAGCATCCAACCGCTGCCTTAGCACTTGCTGCATTTAACTCATTGCGCGGAGCTATTACGGTGGTCCCGTTAACCGGTTAGCGGGCGGGGGTTCGGGGGCAGCGCCCGAAAGAAAATTTTTTAAACTTCATTCACATTGCCACCAGGTATCCAAATTTCTCAAACTCCATACCAACAACCAATCTCTAAAAAAAAAAGGAACAACCTCGGGAAGCGTGCCACGCCGCAAAGGCCTGATGCGGCGCTGCGCCAGGGCACACCCCCATTTTGCTCCAGTGGGCCCCACATGCGTAAAATGACCTTTTTACCCCTCTTTGTCCAGTTATCAGCCATTTTCTGACCCAATCTCCATGGTCTTTTCACATTTCCATTACCTAAACTACTCTCCACCCATTTGCCTATAAATAGGCTCCCATTCCCTCATTTTTAGACATCCCTTGAGTTTGAGTAGATGGTTATTCTCAAATTCCTCTCTTCTTCTCCCTCCAATCACTCTCTAATTAATTAATTAATCTTTTTAATTAATTAATTACTTCACCCTAACCAAGTTAATTAATCCTTTTAATTAATTAATCACCTTTTTTCAAAATCAAATTAATCCTTTTTCTTAATCCACTTTTTCATCCAAATTAATTAATTAATCTTTTTAATTAATTAATCCATCCATCCTTTTCATCATATTAATTAATTAATCATTTTAATTAATTAATTAATCTTCTAATCTATCCAATCACCCAGTCCCGATAAAACGGAACGTCGGTTCGGTAAAACCCTTCGCCAACCAAAAATCAAGGTATCAGCCTTTTTCCTCACTTTTAACACACCCAAATCAAAATCAAATTGATCAATTCTTAAACCCCTCTACTTAACAGTGGAACGAACTAGTGGGTTTCGATCCCCATTCAATGGGATACGTAGACACGTTTGGAATCTAAATCCAAACCTCAAATCCAAATCCCAATCAATCTCTTCTCCCTTTTTTTAATTAATTTGTGAATGTTTTATTTTCACAATTCATTCATATTTTGCCATATTCATGCATTTTCTTTAAAATCATCTTATTAATGTCATTCATGAAATCCAATTTTCAAGTCAGATTAAACTTAAGAGCCAAATTTAGATTATTTAAAACAAAAAACCTAGTCCCCGAACTCAACCTGGTTCGAAATTAGTGATTTTTATCCTTGGGTAAATTAATTGCAAAATTAATAAATTGGAGTCAACTGGGTTTTTCCTTAATTTTTCCCATTTAAAATAAATTAGGGTGGCGACTCCTAAAGATCATTTTCAAAATCAACCAAATCCGAACCCGAGGGTTCCATCGTGAGTCTAAACCCGAATAAGCATCCCGGTTCCCTCTAGCGAACTGAGTCGATGCTCGGGGGAGGCCTCACAGTAAGATGGAAGGTTTTTCTACACACTTCTCTTCTAGTGTCTTAAGAAGCTGATCTAAACATTCCTTTTGAAGGACAGGGTCATTAATATACTTAACAGCTTCAAGAATTGCTTATTGGCTTTTTGTCAACATATTAATGTGTTTGGAATTTTTATTTATTTCACAATCTACCTCTGAACTATTTGAATTGGAAAACGAATTAGCTAACTCATCTATTTGAAGTGGTTTTTCTTCTGAAGACATAGAAAACTCAGACTCTGAAAACTCAACTAAAAGAGCAGAAACCTTATCTATGATTTCTTCTTCTAATTGGAGTTCATGCAATCTAGTATTTAGTCTATAGAATTTAGAAGTGTGACATTTCTTTCCACATTTATAGCAGGTGACATCCTTAAGACTAGTCTTAGGTTTGGATTTGCTATAAAACTTCTTATAAGGTTTGGAGGTCTTTTTAGAGGATGGTTTCTTATAATAGGTTTCATTCTTAGGTTGTGATTTCCTATTATTAGAAGGTTTAGATTTCCTATAGGGTTTGTTTTGTAAGGCCTCGCCTGAGTACCTATTCAATCCGCTAAAGGGAATCGAAATGCTCATTTAGGAAAGAACTCATGAGGAAGCCCTCGAGCTTATCTTTGATAGATTTGAAAATTGTTTTTAGGAGTCGCCACGTTAATTTATTTTTATTTGAGAAAATATAAGGAAAAAACCCATTTGACTCCAATTATTACCTAAAGGAAAAAGATCACTAGTCTCAAAACCAAAGAGGATTCGGGGACTAGGTTTTCGGTTAAACAAGTTTGCCCAAGTAATATAAAAGTAACTTAAAATATATTTCATGAACAATTAGAATGCATGAACAATTTATAATATGCTTCATGAACAATTTATAATATGCATGATGATTGATTCCACATGTCCAATAATAAATACAAGTAATAGTCCAAAAGAAAGTTAACATTATAAATGAAATTCTAAACATAGGGGATACCTCCTCTAGCCCTTATGGGTTCTAGGGAAGTCACATATTCCCCAAACTAATCCTAATAATAAAGCAAAGAAACAAACACAAAAATAAGTGAAGAAGGTGATAGGGGGGAGAGTTGGTTAGTTTTAAATTGGATTCGATGCCCGAACCAAGCATGCCTACGTATCCCTTTGAATGAGAATCAGAATCCACGCAGTTCTCCCATCTTGCGAAGGGGTTAGTTTAGCCTAGCCACTTTATCATGTTTTGATTGATTGATTAAAAGAGGGTTGAGTTAATTAATTAATTTAATTGATCACCGAACTGATTAGCTAACAACCTAGATGAATCAATTTAATTAACTAACTAAAAGAGACAATGAAATTAAGGGAAAGGAAGCTTACCTCGAATGGTGGATGGCTGCTGGCTTTAGATGGCAGGCGACGGCTAGCTTTGGATGGTGGGCGACGGTTGGCCTTGGATGGCAAGTGGCGGCTAGCTTTGGTGGGCTGCAGTTAGCCTTGGATGACAGGCGAAAGCTCGGATGGCGAGTGATGGCTGGCTTTAGATTGTAAGCGGTGGCTAGCTTCGGATGGTGGGCGGTAACTAGCTTTAGATGGGTGGCGGATAGCCTTAGATGGTGGGCGACGGACAACCTCAGACAGCGGGAAGTGGCTAGCCTTGGGCAGCAGACATGAGCCTTGGGCAAGAGACTTGCCTCGAACAGGCAGGCGAAAAGCCTTAAACTAGTTGGGTAGGAATCAAGGAGAAACCCCCCAACTCGCTTTGCGAAGCAAGGAGCAAATGTAAAGTGTTTTGCTTGAAGTTATTGCTTTTCAAGCTCTAGGAATTGATGTTTTGAAGTGTGGGGAGGCCCTCTATATATAAGAGGAGGTTTGGAGCATAAAAATTATCAAATTTCAATGTGGGATTCAGAAACATGCTCAAAGTGCCACACAGGCCTCTGCGGTACCGCAGAGGCATTTGCGGCAGTGCCGTAGAAGGCTCTATGGCACCGCAGAGTTCTCTGCGGCAATTTCACAGAGATGTGCTGCAATAGACTGTGATTCACCCGTTCTGCCCGTTTTCACCCATTCTCGCTTGTTTCTCATCCATTTTCCATGATTCCAATTGCGTTGCACCCGTTACTGAGTCTTGAATGATTTGATGATGATTTAAAAGCCTTGATTGATTCCTTTCCTGAATAAATGGTCTGTAATTTTGAGAGGTGCAGAATTAAGGGTTCACAGTTGCTCCCTCATATGGATTGCTCTGTTTGGTAAGCAGTTCTGATGAGTGTGAACTTTAGAATGAAGAGGATGCCCTCAATATATTTGAAAGCGAAGAGAATACCCCTGGTATATTTGAAAGTGAAGTGGATGCCTTGGGTATATTTGGGAGTGATAGGAAATTTTGATAAGGATGCCTTCGATATATTTTGGAAACGAAGTGGATGCCTCTGGTATATTTGGGAGTGGTAGGAAGTTATGATGAGTGTAAAATGAAAAGGATGCCCCCGGTATATTTGGAAGCGGTAAGAAATTCTGATAAGTGTGAAATGAAAAGATGCCCTTGGTATATTTGGAAGCGGCAGGAAATTTTGATACGTGTGAAATGAAAAGGATACCCCCAGTATACTTGGAAGCGGCAGGAGGATGCTCCCGATATATTTGGGAGCGGCAATAAGTTCTAAAGAGGATGCCCCCGGTATATTTGGGAGCGATAGGAGGATGCCCCTGGTATATTTGAAAGTGATAGGAAGATGCCCTCGGTATATTTGGGGGCATTAGGAAGAAAACAACAGTTCCTATATAGTAGGAATGAAAGTGATGATCCTGTCTGGTAGGATCAAGAAGAGATGACCATCCTGTCTAGTAGGAATGGTAAAGATAACTATCCTGTCTAGTAGGATTGGTAAAGATAAGGTTTTGGGTGATGGCTTAAGGTTTATGGGGGCAAAGGTGAATGGGTTAGAGGTGAGAGTGTTTAAAGTTTAAAAGTGAAGGTGTTGGGATAAAAGTGAGTATATGACCCTTCTTCTGTTCAAAGTATAACCTAGATTTAAGATGAATGCATGTTTTGTTATATAATATGGATGCATGAGAAAAAGATTTCATGAAAATGCAAAGATGCAAGGTTCTAATTATGGTACATACAACCTAAGGCTAGAATCTAAGTTCATTACATGAAAAGGTAAAGGTGGCTTGATTTGGGTACCCGTCACACTAGAACATTAATATACCTAACCTCATGTGAGTCAAAGAGCCTCGCGTGGGTCCAACAGTACGTGTATACTCATTACACCTTTGAAAGGATCAAAGGATTCGTCGAGGGGTGGATAATTTCACTATTGGCGAATAGACCCAAGGAGGATTACCCACTCGATGTTAGTCACTATCCATTATTTTTCTAGAACTAGGTTGGATGGCAAAGAGTCTATGCAAGTGATGCATGCAAAGTCACCATCATATTCAAAGGCGAAACTCTTTTTAAACCAATCAGTAGTCCACTTATTTTTTTTCTTTTATTAAAAGAAAATTAGTCCCCAGTGGAGTCGCCAACTGTGAGGCCTCGCCCGAGCATCGGTCCGATCTGCTAAAGGGAATCGAAATGCTCATTTAGGAAAGAACTCATGAGGAAGCCCTCGGGCTTATCTTTGATAGATTTGAAAATTATTTCTTAGGAGTCGCCACCTTAATTTATTTTTATTTGGGAAAATATAAGGAAAAAACCCATTTGACTCCAATTATTACCCAAAGAAAAAAAAATCACTAGCCTCGAAACCAAAGAGGATTCAGGGACTAGGTTTTCGGTTTATTTTAACAAAACAAGTTTGGCCAAGGAATATAAAAATAACTTAAAAATATATTTCATGAACAATTAAAATACATGAACAATTTATAATATGCATGATCATTGGTTCCACATGTCCAATAATAAATATAAGTAATAGTCTAAAAGAAAGTTAACATTACAAATGAAATTCTAAACATAAGGGATACCTCCTCTAGCCCTTCTGAGTTCTAGGGAAGTCACATATTCCCCAAACTAATCCTAATAATAAAGCAAAGAAACAAACACAAAAGTAAGTGAAGAAGGTGATAGGGGGAGAGTTGGTTTGTTTTAAATTAGATTCGATGCCTGAACCAAGCATGCCTACGTATCCCCTTGAATGAGAATCAGAATCCACACAGTTCTTCCATCTTGCGAAGGGATTAGTTTAGCCTAGCCACTTTATCATGTTTTGATTGATTGATTAAAAGAGGGTTGAGTTAATTAATTAATTTAATTGATCACCGAATTGATTAGCTAACAACCTAGATGAATCAATTTAATTAACTAACTAAAAGAGACAATGAAATTAAGGGAAAGGAAGCTTACCTCGAATGGTGGATGGCTGCTGGCTTTAGATGGCAGGCGACGGCTAGCTTTGGATGGTGGGCAACGACTGGCCTTAGATAGCAGGCGGCAGCTCAGATGGCAAGCAGCGGCTGGCTTTAGACAACAGGCGGCTGCTAGCTTTGGATGGTGGGCGGCAGCTAGCTTTGGATGGTGGGTAGCAGCTAGCTTTGGATGAGTGGCAGATAGCCTTGGACGGTGGACGACGGATAGCCTCAGACGGCGAGTGGCGGACACGAGCCTTGGGCAAGAGACTTACCTCCAATAGGTGGGCGGAAAGCCTTAAATTAGTCGGATAGGAATCAAGAAGAAACTCCCCAAATCACTTTGCGAAGCAAGGAGCAAATACAAAGCGTTTTGCTTGAAGTTATTGCTTTTCAAGCTCTAGGAATTGATGTTTTAAAGTGTGGGGAGGCTCTCTATATATAGGAGGAGGTTTGGAGTATAGAAATTATCAAATTTCAATGTGGGATTTAGAAACATGCTTGGAGTGCCGCATAGGCCTCTACGACACCGCAGAGTTCTCTACGGTAATGTCGCAAAGATGTGCGGCAATGCACTATGATTAGCCCGTTCTGCCCGTTTTTGCCCGTTCTCGCTTGTTTCTCGTCTGTTTTCCATGATTCTAATTATGTTGCACCCGTTACTAAGTCTTAGATGATTTGATGATGATTTAAGAACCTTGATTGATTCCTTTCCTGACTGAATGGTCTATAATTCTAAGAGGTGCAAAATTAAGGGTTCATATGTTTTTACACTAACCATTACAGGTTTTTGGTTTTGACTCTATAGGATTATAGTCAAACTGCTGACAAAAATTTCCTAATTCCTGTCTAGTCTTCCTCATTTCCCACTTGAGTTGTTTTTGGAGTTTTAAGTCTTGGAAGATCTTAAGGCCTTCCTTTTGGGTAAGACTAATCAATTCTCCATAGGTGAACTGATCATAAGGGATCTGGTTACCAAAGGCTTGCCTAATGACATTCCTAACTTTTTCTCCTAGATCTTGGGTAATCTTGCAAGGAATTTCTCCTTCCAAAAAGGTTGGTTAGAATCTTCCCTAAGCATTACCCTAGTGAGGAATGTGTTTTTGTAGTTCTGAAAATCACTAAGTCTCCTACATCTGAGGTTGCTAAAGAGCTTAGCATTCTTATCTTTAAGATGGGACGGGTCTCCTATGAAATGAAGAGATATGATTAGGATGAGGGTTGACACAGCATCTTCTATAGTATTACCTCTCTCATCTAGTATAGGGGTTCCATCTTTAAGGGTTTGGATAGAATGGAGTATTTCTAACTGTTGGCTTTGGGACAAATGATAATCCCACCATCCTTTAAGCTGTCTTGAAAAACCAGCTACAAGGAGTTCAGCTATGGCTTTATTTGAGGTTCCTATTTAGGTTTTATAGGCATTGGCTGCCATGGTCATCTGTTGGAGTAGACTACGGATATTGTATTATGACATACCATCTATATTCCACTCATAGACAAACGAGGCATTGAACCTATATTGGGTCAGGATATGAGGTTTATTTTCTAAACCTATATCAGGAGAAGTAATCCTAGGAACAATGTTCTGAGAGGTTAACCTATTGACTTGAGGAGTTTCTTCCTGTCTAAAGGCTTCTTCATCAGAAGTTTCTATCGTTTGTTTTATAAAACTAATAGTTCTATGTTGAGACTGTGGAGTGTCTGGAACCATAGGATTGGATGACTCAGAGGTTGAGGTTTGACCTATCCTACTGAGTTGGTCTTTAATGGCTTAAACAAAGTCTAGTTTATTATTTTGAAACTGCTATTGGGCAGGTTTCAAAATTTGGTATGGTTTGAAAATTAGGCTCTTAAGCTTCTTGTCCAAAAGATTACCAGACTCAGAAGGTTTGGAAGTACTAACAGCTATTCTTTGGATATGAGTTTCTATCCTAGTGAGCTGTTTTCCTATGGTATAAAGGTGGGCATTTGAAAATTGGTTTGTCTGACAAGGTTTTTGATGTTATCTCTATCCTCATCTTGGACTTTTTTATAAGGTGCTGCATCTATCTCATTTTCACTGTAAGGGATAGACATTTTCCTAAAAGGTGGATGTTTTGACTGGAGAATCTGACCATCTACCTTCCATTCAGGAAGCTTATTCCTAGTGGTGATAGGATTTACAAACTTGTTTGAATGACATAAACATTTATCTTTTTTAAAAGGATAAGAAATATTATTTTCTCTTGCATGTATTTCAAACCAATCAAAAAATTTAATTTGAATTTTGAACTAGTTGCAAAAGTCATAATATTTTTCTTGGATTTCATTTCTAACTTCCAAGAAGTGTTTGAAAAATCAGATCTTTTTCTGTTCATTCTTTTTTGAATAAAAATCTTCATAAAGAAGTTTTTTATCAATTTGAAAAGATTTTTCCAAGGCATTGATTTCTGCTTCAATGTTTTGGGTAACTTCTAAGGGTGTTGGGGAAGAAGGGATAGGTATGTCTTCTGTTTCTTCTTCTTGGTTTGGAGGTTGACTTTTATATACTAGTTTGGCTATAGTAGTCTGATAGTCAATGTTTTGAATAGATGAGCTAGGTATATTTGAGGTTGAATACCTTGGCTTTTGCATTTGGGTTTGAACATGCTCTGGGTGATAAGGAGCATAGATAATTGAGGGAAGATTTGAGACTCTCCCTAAGTCAATAGTCGAGGATGTAGAGGCATCTTCATCAAAAAATCTTAAATTGGTTGATTTTCTGTCAAAGTTAAGTTTGACTCTACCATCTTTGAATTGGGTTATGTGTTTAAGGTTAGTGTTTGGTTCAAGCTATTTGGGATACTCTGGTTGAATAGCTTTTTCAAAAATCCATTCTTCTGCTAAGGTAATGTCTTTCCATTGAATGGTCTTAAGGATAACAGCATTGGATCATGTAAGATCAGTTTGAAGCAAAAGGATTTCTCCTTTTGAGGATTGTTGGACATGTTTAGAAGCAAAAGCAGTCATCATTGCTTTACAATGAATTTTGAAAATTAATGCTATTGGGATTGATCTTTCTAGCATTTTGTAATTGTGAGTCTTGATTTGTAAAACAATACTCTTTAAAATATTTTTATCATTCAAAGAGATTATAATGTTTGGATAGCAATCAAAGCTAATGGGTCCTCTGTTAAGACTATACTCAATGGTACTCAACAAGGAATCCTGGAAGCTTGTAAATCTAGCATCTCTAAGGATTGCTAGGATTGAAGTATCTAGACCTTCTCTAGTAAGAGGTTTGATTCCTACATGGATGAGGCCTATATGCAATTATTTAAAGAACTTCTCCCTATATGTTTGAATGGACCTAGAAGAAAGTAATTGGATTTCCTTAAAAGGTTTTGAAATTTGTACGTCTCTTTCCTCAGTCTTGATGGTATAATCAGTCCTAAGGAATGAGAGTTTTGAATATTCATAAATCTGTTTCTTTTGAATTTTGGGAATTTTCTAGTCATCAATTTATTTCGAAAAATTTTCAATAGTGATTTCCTCACTATTTACAACCCTTTTGAACTCAGAAGAGTCAGAAGTAGAGGAGTTTAAAAAGGATGTGTTCCTATTAAGGAACGGTGTTAAATTCATTTTGAAAATAAAAATAAAATGTTTGAATGAAAAGGAGTATGGCCACCAGAATTACTATCCTAAGACTCTCAAAACAAATAGGACTTACAACTGTACCTCTGCTCAACAGATCACTCAAAAAGTTTTACTGTTTATCTTCTAAAATGAACTAAAACACTGTTCACACAACTACAATACTACCCCCCCAGGCTCTAATACTAGTAACGCCTCAAGATTATATATATATATATATATATATATATATATATATATATATATATATATATATATATATATATATATATATATATATATATATATATATATATATATATACATATACATATATGCATATATGCATTCATACACACACACACACACACACATATGTGTGTGTGTTTGTATGTTTATTTATATGTTATATGTGTGTGTGTGTGTGTGTGTGTGTGTGTGTGTAAATGGGCTAGATCTTTATTGGAGTTGTTCTATGAGGTGCTCAAACTAATCTGCAAAACAAAGAGAGCACCAGAAGGGAGCTCAGGCCCTAACTTGAAGGAAAGTTGCAACGCTTAAGTCAGCCATTGTTATGTTAAGTGAAAACTTTTCTTGTAAAGAGAAAAGAGATTAGAGAGTGAAGAGTAAGCAACCTTGCATGGGCTGCATGGCTACTATTTATACCTGGAGGTCTCTTCTAATGAAGGAGGTTTGGCTATGTGTAATGCATTTATAGTGATAAGGAGGTGAACTTATCCTTACAGATGTTACTTAAAAAAGACTTCCTTATCATGAGATAAGTAAGGCAGGTGAACAGAGCTGCTCTATCGTAGTAGAAGGTGTTAGGTCATGCTTGAATAGTTGAGCTTAGCAAAGAGTTGAAGAGGTAGAGCCTTCGCATAACTTCTTAGTGTGAAGATATTCTAGGGATGATCCTTTTAAAGGCCTGCAGATGGTGAAGAGGTGAACATCCCAGCAAATGAGGGGTGCTCTTCGGGTGCCAATGTTTTCTTTTTACTTGTTGGCCATCATTTTGGGCTTAAGGTGAAACCCTTTAAATTCCTTAAGAGATTTATGTTCTTAGGGCCCAAAGCCCAAGTGCTCTTAAAGTGAGTTTTTTCCTTATCAAAGGCCACCATGTTTTAATAAAGAGGAGCTTCACTGAGTCCTTGTTGAAACACATGTAATGAAGTAGAGTATAACACAAGGAACCTCTTTGATTGGGAGTGTCACGAGCTTGTTCAACTTCTGTTAGGGCTTAGCCCAGCAAAGATGTGCTAAGGTCATCAACCTTTTGAGCTTCAGACAACTGGAGTCTGCATGAGTAATTGTGCCACTTATTCAGCAGATGACGATGCATAGCAAGGTGAGCAGATGGGCTCTTCAACTTTAGCCATTAGATTAGAGTTCAATCATTGTTAAATCTATTTTTTGAAATTTGAATTAATGATTGTTGAATGATTTTCAAGAGTCCTTCTTTCTATAAATAGCTCTTTATTTCTTCTTTATGCCTTTCATGTTTCCAAAACTTTCTCTCTCTGCATTTTGTGCCATTGTTGAGCTTTACGTGCTTGAGCTTTCTTCTCACATTTTCTTGCATTTTTCGATTGTGAAACACTAGAAATGGCTCTAAAAAACTCTACCATCGATTTTTCTATCTTTGTATTGAACTAGTGGCACTTTATTGCCACCACTGTAATGGCTAAATGCTTCTGATCTTAGTCTAAGAATTTGAAAGAAGCCAATGGTGAGTTTGAATTATGCATTCCTCAGCTAGATAAGAGGATTCTGGTGGATGCAAAAAGAGAAGATGTGAAGTCTATGAGAGAGCTACCGAAGGACTTCTGCAACTATGTGTTTTTCTTCTACTAAATGGTCTCTAGGTTGAGGTGGCTCCCTTCGCCTTTCATGGTGGCATTATCAACTACTTTGTCTGCACTACCTCTACTCACACAAAGTGCCATCTTTTCCAAAATAAAGAAAATAAGATCCCCAACTAGGCAAGCCAATTTGCTATCATCAGGCGGAAGCCTATTCAAGGTCCTGGCTTTAGGTTTCCTTGTCCTTCATGAATCCAATTAGTTGCTTGCCTGACTGACCAGAGAACTTAAACCAAGAAGAGAAGGTAGGGATCAAGACCTTAATCCAAGGAAGGTCTTTGTATAACTTGAGGTCCTTGGAGGTGCATATGATGCTCGAGGCTGCCTTGAGTATGGTAATCTCGAATACACCAATAAATGCTATTATGAGTAAGTCATGTATTCATTTCATACGTTGAGATTTGATGCTACTCTTCGGCATCTTTCTAACTTATTTTATTTAGTTCAGTTCACAATGATGTAGAGAGCGGGTATTTCGAAGACATAGATAAGAAATTGGAAGGCATCACCCTTCTCACCTACAACTGCAATGCCCGCTTTCCTCATATAGACAAGGTAACTGGAAGGTTAACCTTGGTCCATGAGGGAGAGTGGCAGCCTTTGAAGGTGGTCCCTCCATCATATCCAAAGGCAGTGAAATAAACCATTAGCAAAAGGAAAAGGGCATCAACTACTGGCATCATAATTGATGAAGAAGCTGCAGCAAAGAAGGCTGCGAAGAAGATGAGGAAGTCTGTTCCCATTGAGAAGGGAAAGAAGAAGGTGAACCCATCCTCAGAGATTAACCCAAGGAAGGGGGTGTAGCTGAGCATGCCAACTTAGCGAAGGATGTGGAAGAAGTAACTATAGCCTTAACTTTAATAGATGAATAGGATGAGGATGTTCAAGTGATTTCTTCCTTTGTGAGGAAAAGCAAGTCCTCTAGAGCTTACCGAAGAGAAGAGGAAGCCACTTCTATTGCGGCTGATGAGGCTATTTGGACCAAAGAAGTTTAAGAACAAGTGGCTCCCACTACTGCTGTGGCAAAGCGAACAAAAAGGGAGCCTGCTACCATTGTTGAGGGGGCTCACCCATTTGAGTCTTCCATTCCTGATATGTTTACTTATCACTTAGCACTCAATGATTTTAATGTTTGGTGCAAAGTCTTTTGTTAACTTGTTTCTTATTCTTTTGTAGAGGAGAACTTAAACTTTTTTTAATTTTGATGAATATTACAATAATATGGCTGACGAAGAGGCGAGGGCAAAAATGTTAGTATCGCTACTACTTTAGGGGTGAGTTTGTAGATACAGTTGGCAATGAACCCCTATTCAAATAAGTGTTAAGGCTCTGCCAATTAGAGGGGGAGATGCAAGTGAGGTTGAAGCAAGGGTGCCTCTTGAAGCAACTATCACTTCTTCTGTGGACCTCACAGAAGATAAGGATAAAGATAGAGGCTAGAGGCATCCTTCAATTTCAGACTTCACCTTCATTGGCATAAATCCCTTAGGATATCTAGATGCATTGGAAGTGCTGGAGTGGAAGCTGAAGCCATTGATAGAAGTCCCCTCTCAGATATGAAGGGTACACTTATTAGCAACCTAAAGAACATAAGGGAGAAAGTTCTTAATAATGAGGAACTTTGCAATAAGCTCCTTTCGATTCACCATAATCTCTACAATAAGCAATCCAAAGCTCTGCTTCAGCACTTTGTAAAGAGCGAAATCCTCTTGTGAGTTGATGACACAATGGAGTTTGCCACAGACCTTATGTGAGCCTCGCCCGAGCACCTGCCTGGTCCACTAGAGGGAACTGGGATGCTCATTCGGGTTTAGACTCAAGATGGAAACCTCGGGTTTGGATCTGGTTGATTTTGAAAATAATTTTGGGAGTCGCCGCCCTAATTTATTTTAAATGGAAAAAATTAAGGAAAAACCCAGTTGACTCCAATTTATTAATTTTGCAATTAATTTACCCAAGGATAAAAACCACTAATCTCGAATCAAATTGAGTTCGGGGACTAGATTTTTTGTTTTAAATAATCTAAATTTGCCTCTTAAGTTTAACTCGACTGAAAAATTGATTTCATGAATGACATTAATAATTACAAATAAAATGCATGAGTGCAAGGTGAAAATTAAAATAAAATATCCACAAATTAAAAAGGAAAAAAGAGATTGATAAAGATTTGGATTTGAGGTTTGGATTTATATTCCAAACGTGCCTACATACCCCATTGAATGGGGATCAAAACCCACATAGTTTGTTCCACGATTAAGTGGAAGAGTTTAAGGGTTGATCAGATTGATTTGATTTGGGTTTGAGAGGAAAAGGATAATACCTTGACTTTTGGTGGGTAGAGAATTTTACCGGACCGAAATTTTGTTTTATTGAGACTGGGTAATGATGTGATGTAAAATGGTATGGATTTAGTGTTATTTCATGTGCATTTTAGTTGCTTTTTAGGTATATGTTTAGTATATTTTAATGCATTTTGTGTGTATTTCCTTAATATTTATTCTACTAACATTTTCTCAAAGATTTCTCCTTAACCTAATGGTTTTGAGAGTATTTTATAAAGTTTTAATAGGTTAAGGGAAGAATTGGAGGTTCCTAGAAGAGCCAAGTATAAAAAGAGAAAGCAAAGTTTGAAAAGTACTGGTGCCCAGCTGGTACCCTTCAACTCAGTTGGTGCCGAGTCGGCACCAATGGCTATTGTTCCGAGTTGTTGAAAGGAGGATGAGTTGGTGCCGAGTCGGCACACACCAAAAGACAGGATCCTTCATGAACAGTCTGCAATGTTTTAGTCATAACTTCCTCTACACAACTCGGATTGAAACGATTCAAGAGGCTATGGAAAGCTAAAAAAGAAGCCTACAACTTTCATGAAGACCTCAAAGTCTAATTTTTCCATCTGAATTGACCAAAATGCCCTTGAAATTTCTGAAGCAGTTATTAGGTGACTTTTCACAAAGTGTTGCATTTCTTTATGAAATGTTATGACTTTTAATTGTTCAAAGCCTTTAAATAGTTGAAGTTTCTTCTGTAAAAGGGAGGTAGAAAATCTAGAAAATCAGAATACAAGTAGAGAGTATTGTATTAAGAAGAAAGAGAGAGATCTTACAAATTTTAGCACTTTCAAGTACAACACTTTGGGAAACTATTCTTGTATCAAGGCTTCTAATCTTGAGAAGGGCTAGTAAAAGATTTCTATAACTTTTTCTTTGCTTAATCTATTTTATTTCTTTGATAATTGAATGTTTAATCTTCTTTTTTATCTAACAATGCATCAAGGCTAAAGTACTTGTGGTTAGGATTGCAATGCAAATTTAGTCTATGAACTTCACTTTAATATTTTATTAATGATTGATTGATTTGGCTTCAATTAAGTTCTTAATAGTTGTTATATATGCTTGATCACCATATGTAATATGATAGTTAAGAATTTGCAATGAGAATTGGAATTCTTAATGGAAAAGTAATTGATGTCACTTAAGTTAAAAGATTAATTAGAATCTACTTCTAAAGGGGTAAAAAAATTAACATTGAACTTCATGGTCTTTGTTTACATTTACATTGACATGAGAGTGCATGTAAGTCTATTCAAAAATACCTTTAATTGACTTAGAGATAAGCTTTTAAAGATTTCAGGTTAATTCTCCAATCAACTCATTCATAATCTTATTTTTTATACATGTTAGAAGTTCATTGATTTAAATTTAATTTGTAATTCTAACCGGTTCTCTTTCTAGAAATTGTTTAATAACTTTAAATTATTTAGAATTTAGTGATTTGTAGTTAAATTAGTAGTTAATTAGTTACTAAAACTCCAATTATACTTTGCCTATTCATCTTATTATTTGTTCAGTTAATAATAAATTCATCATTTTTCCCAGAGTTCGACCCCTTGCTCATCCTATATTTAGTCATAAGGGCTAGGGTATAATAATTTGCCCACACCAATTTTTTTGGGAAGACCATTTTTGAGAACCGCGGGAGTAGTAATTGATATGAAAAAGGGTAAGATCACTTTAGAGGTAAATGATGAAACTATGGTAATTGATGTATTTAGGATGATAAAGAATACACCAATAGAGACTATTAACATGGTTAAATTGGCTGACCCAATTGAAGAATGTGTTAATGAAGTTATACATAAATGCATTGGACAAGAACCTATGTTAACTTGTTTAACACAAGAGGAAAATGGTAATATAGAGTTAAATGCTTGTGTAAAACTCCTAGAAGCAACTCCTTATCTTAATCCGCATAGGACTTTAAGGTTTGAACCATTGCAAAAAGAAGATGATGACAAGAATGAAAATCTTGTACTCAAACCTTTACCTTCCTCTCTAAGGTATGCATTTCTTGACTCTAATACTAATTTCCCTTTTATTGTTAATTCTTCTTTACCAATTGAGAACGTTGAAGCATTGAGCAATGTTTTGTTGAATCATAAGGGTGCTATTGGTTATTCCATTAATGACTTGAAAGGTTTAAGCCCAAGTATATGCATGCATAGAATTTCTTTAGAAGATAATGTAAAACCTTCCATTGAAGGACAAAGGAGGCTTACTCCTACACTTAAAGAAGTGGTAAGAAAAGAGGTAATTAAATTACTCGATAATGGAATCATATACTCTATTAGTGATAGCAAATGGGTTAGCCCTGTCCAAGTTGTCCCCAAAAAGGGTGGTTTGACGGTTGTTAAAAATGAATCAAATGATTTAGTGCCCACTAGAACTATCACAGGATGGCGTATGTGTATTGATTATAGAAAACTCAATAAAGCAATAAAGAAAGACCATTTTCCTTTACCTTTTATTGATCAAGTCCTTGAGAGATTAGCAAATTTCTCTTATTTTTGTTATCTTGATGGTTTAAGTGGTTTTTACCAAATACCTATTCATCCCAATGATCAATCAAAGACCACATTTACATGTCCATATGGTACATTTGCTTTTAGGCGAATGCCTTTTGGACTTTGTAATGCACCGGCCACATTTCAACGATGCATGTTTTCTATTTTTAGTGACCTAATTGATGATTGTGTAGAAGTTTTTATGGATGATTTTAGTGTTTATGGAACTAATTTTTCCAATTGTCTTGAGAATCTTTCCAAAGTGCTTGATAGGTGTAAAGAGAATGGACTCGTGCTAAATTGGGAGAAATGTCACTTTATGGTACAAGAAGGAATCGTCTTGGGTCATAAAGTATCAAATAAAGGCATAGAAGTTGATCAAGCCAAGATTGAGGTCATAGCCAAATTGCCTCCACCAAAATGTGTCAAAGATGTGAGGAGTTTTTTAGGACACGCAGGGTTCTATAGAAGGTTCATTCGAGACTTCTCAATGGTTGCCAAACCATTGTGCAATTTGTTAGCAAAGGAAGCACCTTTTGACTTTGATGAGGCATGTTTGGAAGCTTTTGACAAACTCAAAAAGGCTCTTATAATGGCTCCAATTTTGCAACCACCTAATTGGGACTCGCCGTTCGAAATTATGTGTGATGCAAGCAACTTCGCTGTGGGGGCTGTTTTGGGACAAAGGAAGGAAGGTAAACCTTGTGTGATCTATTATGCAAGCAAGCTCTTGGATGATGCCCAAGTCAACTATACCACAACGAAGAAAGAACTTCTTGCCATTGTATATGCTTTTAACAAATTTAGAGCATATCTTGTTGGTCAAAAAGTGATTGTCTATTCAGATCATGCTGCTTTCAAATACCTTTTAAGCAAGAAAGATGCCAAGCCTTGGTTACTTAGATGGATTTTGATGCTTCAAGAATTTGATTGGGAAATTAGAGACAAAAAGGGTAGTGAGAATTTAGTTGCGGATCATTTGTCAAGAATCAATTTGGAAGATTTAAGGAAGCAAGATGATGGGGTGCCTATCAATGAAACATTTCCGGGTGAACAACTTCTCCAAATTGCCACAAAAGAGATTCCTTGGTTCGCCGACGTTGCCAATTATATTGTAAGTGGAATTTTACCCTATGACATGGATCCTAGAAAGAAAAAGAAGTTTTTACATGATGCCAAGTTCTATTATTGGGAAGAGCCACTCTTGTATAAAAGATGTGGTGACAGATTGATTAGAAGATGTGTTCCTCAAGATGAAGTTCAAGATATTTTGAAACATTGCCATTCCATGGAGGTTGGTGGACACTTTGGTGCATCTAGGATGGCATCTAAGGTACTTCAATGTGGTTTTTGGTGGCCTTCATTATTTAAAGATGCTAGAAATTTTGTTCTTGCATGTGATAGATGCCAAAGAACGAGAAACATTACTAAGAAACATGAAATGCCTATGAATGATATCTTAGAAGTAGAAATTTTTTATGTATGGGGTATAGACTTTATGGGACCTTTTCCAAGCTCTCTTGGTAACAAATATATTCTTGTAATGGTAGATTATGTTTCCAAATGGGTGAAAGCAATTCCATCTATCACTAATGATGCCAAGGTAGTAAAGAAAATGCTTAGGAAGACTATATTCCCAAGGTTTGGTACCCCAAGGGCCCTAATTAGTGATGGGGGATCTCATTTTTGTAACTACATAATTGAATCATTATTGAAAAAGTATGGGGTGACACATAAAATTGCAACTCCATATCACCCTCAAACTAGTGGTCAAGTAGAGGTTAGTAATAGAGAACTCAAGTGGATTTTGGAAAAAACGGTTTCTTCTTCAAGAAAAGATTGGGCATTAAAACTTGGTGATGCCTTATGGGCTTATAGGACAGCTTTCAAGACTCCCATTGGTCTTACACCTTACCAATTGATTTATGGGAAATCTTGTCATTTGCCAGTGGAATTACAACATAAGGCTTATTGGGCAACGAAGGCTTTGAACTTTGATTTCAAGAAAGCAGGACAAAAGAGGCTTCTTCAATTGAATGAATTGGAAGAATTAAGGATGAATGCTTATGAGAATGCTAAGATTTATAAGGATAGAACCAAGCAATGGCATGACAAGCATATTCATCATAAGGAGTTTCATGAAGGACAACTTGTTTTATTATACAATTCAAGGCTTAAACTCTTTCCCGGTAAGTTAAAATCAAGATGGTCGGGTCCTTTTAAAATCATCAAGGTTTATCCTCATGGTGCGGTTGACATTGAAAATTCAAAAGGGGAAATTTTTAAGGTCAATGGTCAATGTTTGAAATCTTATGTCGTTGGTGATCAAATAGGTAATGAAAATAGTTCACAATTAGAGGTTTAGGGACTACTTGGTGAACCTTCGGGTAAATATGATTATAAGGTAAAGTTTTCACCACCACCTAGTTCAAGCATTCCTATTGAATCCATCGAGCCATCGGGTTGGGGAGAAGAATTTGATGTTGTCAACAATCAAGGAACAAAGGAGGTTCATACCCTACACTTCCAATCTTAACTTGGAATTTAAGGTATGATCAAACTATGAAGCTTAGATTTAGCAAAGTATGGTACTTACACATTTAGTTTATTTTTATTTTTGTAAATATTTGTTTTCATAATTTTTCTTTTGTTTTTCACCAAAAAAAAAAGGGGTAACACAGAAATTCATTGGTGCCGAGTCGGCACACTTTAACTCAGTTGATGCCGAGTCGGCACCAATACATGCTGTGCCAAGTGGCACTCGGCAGTTGAACTCGTGCCAAGTCGGCACACATGGAACACGTCCCAAAAATTCAGATTTTGCATCTTTTCAATTGTTGGACCATTTGACTTCAATTTTGTTGTTTTTCAAACTCAAACATCACTATGAAAGAGCACATATTCCTTAGTATCTCTTGGGAAGGGACATGAAGAGACTATACAACTTTATCTCTTTATAGTTAATTTTTCTTTTGTTAAAATTCTGCATTCTTTTCTTTTCTTTTTCTTTCTATTTTTATTTTAACTCCTTCTTCATCTCCCTCTCTCTCACGTTGCTCTCTCACTTCACATCTTCTCCAAATTTTAGTTTTCTTCCCTCTTTCTTAACCAAAACCCATTCCTTTTACCTTTCAAAAATTACTTTACAAGATGGGTAGATCAAAAACAAATCCATCCTCATCTTCAAGGGGAAAGAAAGTTGCACAAGAGGAGGAAGAAGTTCTAGATATTGCACCACAATATAGAGCACCATTTCCAATTTTTAAAAAATGGGAAGGACAAAGGTATGAAAAATGTCTTAAAAGAAATGTTGTTGGTTCTAGGTTTCTTCCTCTTGATGTTGTTAGTAAAATGGGTTTTGATGAAATTCTGCAGAAATTTCTTAAACAAATAGGTCTTAAAACTTTGGTTTCTTTAGAAAAGGACACTTATGTGCAACTAACACAAGAATTTTACTGCACTTTGAAATTGAATGATAATGATCCTCGTGTGTTAGACTTTCGTATGCTAGGAAACCCATATCAATTGACTTATAATTTCATGAAAAAAGTGTTTGGTTTTTCTAAGGATGGAGTTTGTGAAATCCCTCGTGATTGGCATGCTAGTGAATATTGGAATGAATTAACCGATTTATCTCAATTTGATCCTAGGAAAGGCCATGCCATGTTCATTAAAGATCATAAATTGTGGTTTTTACATAAAATTCTTGCATGTCTTGTGTTTGGTAAATCTGAAGGAAATAGAGTCTCTATCCAAGAAATTTATTTGATGTGGTGTATTAGCATAAAAAAGCAAATTTGTTGGACTTATTGGATTTTTAATAAGTTACTTGAATGTGCTAATAATAAAAGTGGTCCTTTGACTCATGGTTATATTATTACTTCTATTGCTAATGCTCTTAAAATTTCACAAGCTTCTTTGGATTCCACGAGAATGGTGAATATGGTTCGCCTTACTAAATCTGCTTTCACAAAAGGTGAGGTTATTTATCCTAACTTTAATTTAAAACATGCAAAAGATAGATTATGCTGGGTAGGAGTTGAGAAAAGCGAAGAGAATAGCGAAGAGGGTGAACATGAAGATCAAAGTGATGAACAAGGTATTAATGTTGGTGGAACATCTACTACTGCTCCTATTGGTTGAGGAAGTTCTCATGTGTCCCCCAACATGGCTATTTGGCAACAAATCCTACAAAATCAACAAGCTATGAATACACAATTGGGACGCACGGATGCTAAGCAACAACAAATGGAAAGGCAACAACGAAGACTAGCTTACAAGATGGATCAATTTTTTGCTAGCAGTGGATATCAATTTGATTCTCCACCCCCTTCACCATAAGTGGATTGAAAGATAAGCATTTCTAACCTTTCCCTATTTTTCTTTAATATATGTTGCTTATTTTTTTTGTGTTTTCTTCTTTTTGGGACACATTAGGGGCAATGTGTACTCTAAGTGTGGGGGAGGTTATATCTTGTTTAGTTTTTTTGTTTACCCTATTTTATAAGTTTATAGGATTTAGTGTTCATAATCTATGCTATGATGCATCACCTCAAAATATCTTGAAATTTTTGAAGAACTCCTTCTAATTTTATATGATATAGTTCTAGTTTGGTTCATTATAACATTAAAGGTTAGAAATATTTAAGAATTGATTTATGATCAACTTCCCTTGCCTTAATTAAATACATGAACTTCTTGTATAGGCTTGAGGGTGATTTGTTTGTCTTTATTTATATCTTGAGAAGTTTTAATTAATTTGGACTAATGAATGCTTGCTTAAGTTTTAAGGGATTTTATTTTTTAGTTTAGAGGAAATTTAAATTAATACATACCTATGATTAGTCAATAAAGGATGAGGAATAAATAAAAATAAAAATAAATAAAAATAAAATAATATATAGGTTCCGAGTAAGTCGTGTAAATTTGTGTTTGCTCCTCAATTGTATTCGTTCGGAAAGGAATTTATATATGAAATAATATCCATACATGGCGGAAGTGAATGAGTAAGTCGTGCATGTTTGAGTATGCCCCTTAAATATGTTCATTCGGAAATATTCACTTTTGTCATCTATAAAAAAAATAAAAAAAAATAAAAAAAAAGAAAAAAGAAAGAAAGAAAAGAAAAGAGAGACAAATTTTCCAAAAATGCCTTGAGATTGATTATGGGTATGTATGTTTTCCTTTTTCCTCAATTGTTTGAATAGTTCCCTTTTGACTTGAGTTTGGCAATCAATTGAATGAACTTGACAAATTCTCCTTATAATCTTTAATAAACAATCACCTTATTGCTTATATTAGTTGTGTCAAACATTTTTCTTGTAGGCTTATGGAGTTGTTTTATAAAAACTCTTCTTCTTTGTTTCTTTTCTTTAAGGAGTAATGACCCTTATTAGTGCTTTAACATTTGAATAAGAATGAGTAATTTTTATGATTATGTTTTTTCCTTTCAACTTATGAAATTGCTTGAGGACAAGCAAAGTCTAAGTGTGGGGAAGTTTGATGTGATGTAAAATGGTATGGATTTAGTGTTATTTCATGTGCATTTTAGTTGCTTTTTAGGTATATGTTTAGTATATTTTAATGCATTTTGTGTGTATTTCCTTAATATTTATTCTACTAACATTTTCTCAAAGATTTCTCCTTAACCTGATGGTTTTGAGAGTATTTTATAAAGTTTTAATAGGTTAAGGGAAGAATTGGAGGTTCCTAGAAGAGCCAAGTATAAAAAGAGAAAGCAAAGTTTGAAAAGTACTGGTGCCGAGTCGACACCCTTCAACTCAGTTGGTGCCGAGTCGGCACCAATGGCTACTGTGCCGAGTTGTTGAAAGGAGGATGAGTTGGTGCGGAGTCGGCACACACCAAAAGACAGGATCCTTCATGAACAGTCTGCAATGTTTCAGTCATAACTTCCTCTACACAACTCGGATTGAAATGATTCAAGAGGCTATGGAAAGCTAAAAAAGAGGCCTACAACTTTCATGAAGACCTCGAAGTCTAATTTTTCCATTTGAATTGACCAAAATGCCCTTGAAGTTTCTAAAGCAGTTATTAGGTGACTTTTCACAAAGTGTTGCATTTCTTTATGAAATGTTATGACTTTTAACTGTTCAAAGCCTTTAAATAGTTGAAGTTTATTCTGTAAAAGGGAGGTAGAAAATCAGAATACAAGTAGAGAGTATTGTATTAAGAAGAAAGAGAGAGATCTTACAAATTTTAGCACTTTCAAGTACAACACTTTGGGAAACTATTCTTGTATCAAGGCTTCTAATCTTGAGAAGGGCTAGTAAAAGATTTCTATAACTTTTTCTTTGCTTAATCTATTTTATTTCTTTGATAATTGAATGTTTAATCTTCTTTTTTATCTAACAATGCATCAAGGCTAAAGTACTTGTGGTTAGGATTGCAATGCAAATTTAGTCTATGAACTTCACTTTAATATTTTATTAATGATTGATTGATTTGGCTTCAATTAAGTTCTTAATAGTTGTTATATATGCTTGATCACCATATGTAATATGATAGTTAAGAATTTGCAATGAGAATTGGAATTCTTAATGGAAAAGTAATTGATGTCACTTAAGTTAAAAGATTAATTAGAATCTACTTCTAAAGGGGTAAAAAGAATTAACATTGAACTTCATGGTTCTTGTTTACATTTACATTGACATGAGAGTGCATGTAAGTCTATTCAAAAATACCTTTAATTGACTTAGAGATAAGCTTTTAAAGATTTCAGGTTAATTCTCCAATCAACTCATTCATAATCTTATTTTATATACATATTAGAAGTTCATTGACTTAAATTTAATTTGTAATTTTAACCTGTTCTCTTTCTAGAAATTGTTTAATAACTTTAAATTATTTAGAATTTAGTGATTTGTAGTTAAATTAGTAGTTAATTAGTTACTAAAACTCCAATTATTCTTTGCCTATTCATCTTATTATTTGTTCGGTTAATAATAAATTCATCATTTTCCCAGTGGTCGACTCCTTGCTCATCCTATATTTAGTCATAAGGGCTAGGGTATAATAATTTGCCCACATCAGGTAATTAGATTGATTGGGAGATTAATTAATTAATTAAAAAGATTAATTAACTAATTAATATGATGAAAATGATAGAAGGATTAATTAATTAAAAAAGTTAATTAATTAATTTGGATAAAAAGTGGATTAAGAAAAAGGATTAATTTGATTTTGGAAAAAAGTGATTAATTAATTAAAAGGATTAATTAATTAATTTGGATAAAAGGTAGATTAAGAAAAATGATTAATTTAATTTTGAAAAAAAGTGATTAATTAATTAATTAAAAAGATTAATTAATTTTAATTTAAAAAAAAAAGAGTTTTAGTTAATTAAAAAGATTAATTAACTTGGTTATGGTGAGATAATTAATTAATTAAAAAGATTAATTAATTAATTAGAGAGTGGTTGGAGGGAGAAGAAGAGAGGAATTAGTAGATAACTATCAATACTAATTCAAGAGATGTGTGTTGGAATGAATGATGAAAAGGGGTATTTATAGGAAGAGTGGTGAGGGTAGTTTAGGAAGTGGAAAAGTGAAAAGACCAAAAGGGTAGAGCTAGAAAAAAGCTAAAAAATCATATTTAGGAGTATTTTGGGGACTGTAGGCGAGCAATCTGGGTGGCGCCATCGAAGGCCTGGGTGGCGCCACCGGGCCTCTGGGCGGCGCCCCCGGCCAGTTAGGCGGCGGCACTGTCGGCTGCTAAGATGGTGCTCTTTTTTGTTTTAATAGTTTCGCGCAATACGTTAAATTCAGCAAGTACTAAAAGTGAGGGTGTAAAATTGAGAGTTCACACCTTGCCATGAGTTTACATTCCTTTCCTTCTTCTTGTGGCCAACCCAAACTCTTTTATAGGGAGTTATTACAAAGAGAAGTCTTTAAAGGATATGACATAAGTATTTCTTTGAAACCTGTCTTTTCCTTTATTGATTTTCATCTTCGTTTTATGCTTGGTGCCTTACTCATTTGTTCATCTTTTTTCAGACTATGAGAATCGCCACAACATTGATTGAGCGTTTAGATGCTTGTGATGAGTTTTACATTAAAGCTCGAAGAACAACAATGTATTGAACTTGTCGAGAGCAACGCGTGGTCATTGATGGTTCTATGGTAAGCTAAAGCAACTAACGAAGAAGAAGGCTAGCTCTGAAGGACTTAAGAGGTTACAAACTGGGATAGAGAAGCTGTGGAACATAAATGCTGGGTTAGTTGGGAATGTGACCCAATGGCAAGAGAGGCTAAAAAGGACCAAAGAGACCTCTAAGAAGAGGGCTGAAGAGCTCAATGCAACTGTCTGTTCTCTATAAGAATCACTGACATCAAAGGACAAGTTCAATAAAGAGCTTTAATATTCTTTAAAGAATGTTGAGGAAGAAGCTCAAAGCTTAAGGTCAAGGATTGACCAGTTGCATGGTGAAATCAGTCAACTTAAAGCCAGCCAAGATGAATTGGCTGAAGCTAAGATTGAATGCTAAGAAGCTTAGGACAAGCAAAGTATAGTGCAAGCTGGAGATACCAAGAAGAGTCAAGAAGAAGTCATCAATGACTTTATCAAATCCAAAGTACTCAAAAAATTTATTACTCTGAGGGGGATGCAAGCATCGATCAACTTCTATAACAAAGCTATTGATGATGTTGTGAAAAAGTTCCCTAGAGTACTTCGAAAGAGCTTAAAGAAACAAGTTGGTGCGATTCTGAACATTCATGAAGGCAATTTGCCTGCTTTGTTTTTTTGCAAGTTAAGGCTCTAGCTCAAAGGACACCTCTGCTTTGGGCCAACCCTCAACAAAATGGCTTCTTTCTTCGATTTATTTTGTATTATTCTTTTAGGACTTAGAGAATTTTTTGTATATACAATAGTCTTAACACTCTTGTAATTCATTGTATAGTTATAGATTCAATAAAGTATTATTCTTCCAATTGCTTTGTCTCTTAATATTTTTTTGCAAAATGATTGAGTTAAATTTAGAATTAATAATTAACTCTTTAGGTTGAATCTTTGAATCTTGAAGTAATTGAATCACTTGAGCTTTACTATGGATGTATGTTAGTGTTATTCTTCCCCTTTGAAGAAGGAATAACTCATTATTGGTTGATGCTTTGAATTCTTTGCTTCAAAACTAAACAAGCCTTAGTTTTTGCTTTTGGCAAAAAGAATACACCTCACTTTAGCGAGGACTTCACATTGATGAGGTTTTTAAGTACCCTTTTGTAGGGGACTTAGTGCTTTACCTTGGTAAAGGTTTTGGCCTTGCCTTGACAAGGGTTTTATACCTTACCTTAGTAAGGACCTCACCTTGATGAGGTTTTTAGGTGCCCTCATGCAGGGGACTTATTGTTTTATCTTGGTGAAGGCTTTGGCCTTGCCTTGGCAAAGGCTTTATACCTTACCTTGGTGTGAGGTTTTTAGGTGCCCTCTTGCAAAGGATTTAGTGCTTCACTTTGGTGAAGGCTTTGGCTTTGCCTTGACAACGGCTTTATACCTTATATTGGTGAGAACCTTAACTTGATGAGGTTTTTAGGTGCCCTCTTGCAGGGGACTTAGTGCTTCACCTTGGTGAAGGCTTTGGCATTGCCTTCACAAGGGCTTTGTACCTTAGCTTGGTGAGGATCTCACCTTGATGAGGTTTTTAGGTGCCCTCTTCCAAAGGACTTAGTGATTCACCTTGGTGAAGGTTTTAGCCTTACCTTGATAAGGGTTTTATCTTTACCTTGGAAACGGGAAATGGTATTGTGAAGGATATACTGAAGGGTAGAATATACTAAAAAGTGCTTATTCGTTTCTGAATTATTTATAATACAACTTAAGGTGTTGAATATTCTAAGTGTGAGGAACCTCAACTCCTTATAATGTTACAAGCTTGTGCGTAGTAGGACCTATCACTTTTTGTACTTGATATGGTCCTTCTCATGTTAGGGCCAATTTACCCATCGATTCTCTGCAACCAATGGCTTTAAGTTATCTCAACACTAGGCCTCCTTCAATGAATATTAGAGCTCCAAACTTTTTATTGAAGTAATTGGTTGCTTTAGTTTTATAAGCTTCTAAGTGAATAATTGCTTTATCACGAAGCTCTTGTATAAGATCGAGATCAATTCTTCTTTATTGGTCATTTGGTTATGCACCAAGAAAATTGATCCTCCTGCTTGGCATGCCAATGTCAACTGGAATGACAGCTTCAATGCCATAAGTTATGCTAAAAGGAGTTTTGCCTATTATTTCTCTTAGTGTGGTTTGATATGCCCAAAGAACATGGTAGAGTTCATCTGCCCAATCTCTGCCATATCCGTTAGATTGAAGAATAACTCAAAAGAACAGGTGATATAAAATTTTATATTAAATCGTCATATGATGCAATTAATCAACTGCAATTAATAATTGACCAACTTGCACTTACTAGGCTAGACCACAATAAGTATATGGCCCACAAATAGATGGTGCTACACAAGATGTTGCTGGAGTATCATCAAATCCAAGATGTTGTACCTTCTTTTAATAGTGGTCTAAGGATATTTATTTATTCAACTAACATTTCATTATTGTCTTGTACCTTTTTAAGCTTTTTATTCTTTTAGCTTATTTAATTATTACATTATAGTTTATTCAATTTGTGAGGATATAGCTTCTATGTGCACTCAGACCACATAGGATGCTTGCTTTGATTTCTTTAACCTTGAAGGTGGATTAGGTGTAAGTATACAAATATTTTTTATTACTTTTCATATTTCTAGTAACAAATGTCTTGTACCATGTTAAGGTTTGTATTTTATGTTACTTAGCAGATAAGAAATGTGAGTGGATCACACACTTCACATATCACAGACATATCACTAGTGCAGACTTAGCAATCTTATAGAAGTTAGCAAAGCGTTCTCACTCATGCAAGTCAGTTAAGCCAAACTCCAAAGCAAGCTAATAGTTGCAGGTTTGGGATTGCATTCCACAGATCTCCCAAATCCAAGAAATAAACTTCAAGATTGCATGATCCATGAACATGAAGATTGGGGCTCTCACTAGATTTTTATTTTTATTTTTTTTGTCAAAATGTTGATATGAAGCTTATGCACTTAAGTGATCTGTAGCTCATTATTTTTTTATTATCAAGTTGCATATTTTGGCTAAGTAATCAACTTTCAAGATCGGAATATGTTTTTGCCTTTTGAAGTTGTCTTTGCTTTTTGTATTTAGCTTCTTACAGTAATTATGGGGAAGAAATGACAGAAACAGATAATACTTTTATATTTTTGTGATTCAGTGTTGAAACAATTAGCCAAATTGCTTAGGTTTCAACATTGAAATTTCAGAAAATGTTATTTAGGTGGATTTTGTGTGGATGCTTACATGCAAATAATTTAATACTAACAAGAAATACATTCCACAGATGTTTTGTTTTTATGTGTTCCTAAGTCATTTTTATTTGTTTTTATATGTCATTTGTGATTCATTTATATTTTTTTGGACTTTGCTCCTTGATGCAATTTTATTTCTTACTTTAGTTAGGTAGTCAAATGAAACAACAATAGACGATTTGTTTATTATGATTGATTCATTCATCACACTTATGTGTATTATAGAATACACAAATGAAAGATCTTTGCTTTACTTAGTTGAAACTTTCAATTGAGTAAAGTAATCACAAAATAAACAATAATTTGAATAATCACAAGGTAACATAAAATATTATCCAAATTTCATTGCAAGGGTTAATAAACTTATCACATAATGTAAGGATAACTTAAGCACAAGATACAAAGACATCACATATCAATGCTAATCATAAACTACATTACAATTGAACAAAAAATTATCCTAGACTAGATAAATATTTGTTCTAGTTTTATAGTCAACCAAGAGCTTACAACTGGGAAACTCACAAAGATTAAAACAACTCCCTACACAAACACCTTGCCAAGCTTCACTACCCACTGCCTTTTCATTAGCTCATTGTTCTCCTTCTTTAGTCTCTCAGTCTTCCTCATGAGAGTATTAATCATATATTTCGCACATTCAGGAAAATTTGGTTCAACCCGCACAAAGAATTTACATTTGCTACAAGAGTCTGTAATATCCATATCACAAATTTGTCAAAATCCTAAACTGACAACAAAATTATTATAAATTATCCCATTACTGCTTGTTAATTAATAAAAAATTTCGGTCACCCCATAGTTAGAGCATCCATAAAAACCATGACCAGGATTCACGTCTGTCCACGACGTCCTCAAAGGTGCTTTTTCTTCATATTCGCATATGAGTATTCCTAACACAATAAGAAAGCCGGCAACAATATGAGGCTTTCTTAAAGCCATTATGGATGATGAAGATAAGTGGAAAGAGAATTTTAGATCTAGATTGATATTTCTTCAAAATCTAAAATAACTTTTCTATCAATTACTTTAAGTTTTATAGATGTAGATAGATATAAAGGCATAGAAGTATCTTTTTCACGCGAGGAGAGAGAAGCAACATGGTAACGTGGCTTAAAATAATTAAAATTTGTTCATTTGAATAGCCACATTAGCTATCCATTAGTGAAGTTGACAGAAGTTCAGCTTCAGAATATTATATTTACAGTTAATGAAAGTTTAAGGATTCTTAAGTAAGACTTTCTAGTTTGAGCACCATAAAGTGCGTTAGTCAAATTAAGAACAACGAGTGAAATTAACACTATATAAAAAAGAAAATCATTGGTGCTAATAAATGTAAATCTTATCACTAAAATTTATATAAGTACAGGATAAAACAATACAATTTTAAGAATCCTACAAAAACATGATGTATTCAAAAGTAAGATAAATTCACCTTATCTAATCCTTTTTCTATCTTCACAACACAAACAATAGAATATCCAAAACCCAAAATTTCATTCCTTTTCCTACACTTAGCAACCAAACAACTAAAACTTTTCCTTCCAAAAGCAATCAGTTACCTCCTTACATGTCCATTCCACTCCTAAAAATATCAAACCCCACAAAGCATTTACCCTCAATTGTCAACTCAAATGAGCAAAACTAGTCAGTTTTGGCCTAGATTCGAGCCTAATCTATTTGGAGTTTTACAAATCAATAGCGAGAATGCAGCTATCAAGACACTGAGTAGATCAACAACTACATTTTTGGCCGAGGCACTAGAAGAGGGGAAGAGGCCAAATTGGCTGGTGACCTCCTTAGCGGCGCTGGCGGCGAGGGAGAGATCTAAGAGAATGGCGACAGAGAAAGGGGTAATGGGTGAAGATGGCTAATTTGGAGGAAAAGAGAGTAAGAAGAGGCAAAAGAGAAGGTGATAGAGCTTGTCAGGGGGCTTGCCATGGATCTTCATTGTCTTGGAAATTTGTGGGTTGAAGAAGTTCTAGAGGTCTTAATTGATTCTTTATTTCCTTTAAAAAAAAAAAAAGAAAATGAACAAATTTTATAATTTTAAATCTAGGGTCTACCCTTCATTTTATTTATTTTTTTTAAAAGAAATCCCTTTGATATTGATATTGAGGTTGAAAGTTTGCACTATTAAATTTTATTAAAATATAATTTTTACTAACTACTATTTTTAATCATGGTGAGCTGGTTAATGAGGATGATTCTCAGATATTAGATACTTCTTTTACACTCTGTTTGGATGGGGTGTAGGGAAGAAAAGAGGAGTGTAAATAATAGAAGGATATCCTTGTACCCTTATTTGAAAATAATTTAACAAGTTTTTTAGAGGCTGTAAGTAACGGAAAGGGAGGGTAAACCCTCCACTACACTTCAAAGTTAAAATTTTGCTGCATCCCAATTTTGGAAGTAGAAAGGGGTAATTGAGTTTTAATTACATTTATGTCCATAATTAATTTCTTTACCTACCTTATTTTTTAAGTATATGTATTTATTTTAAATTATTTTTAAATTATAAGATTATTTTGGTACTAAATTTGCTCATATTTTATACTTATACAAAAAAAAATTATACAAAAAAATAAGTAATATATAAATATATGAATTATTTAAATTATATAAGTGTGAATGAATATTAGTAAAATTTTTGACATTTTGAATGTATAAAATAATGTTATTCTTTTGTTTTAAATATACAAGTTATAAGGTTATTTTTGTAATTTTAAATTGTATCATTCCATTAATTACTCTTCCTCTCTCATTCCTCTCCCAAACAAGGTAAGATTACCATATACACTTCCCCTTCTTTCCCCTTCCATTCCCATCCCTACCCTTCCCTACCCTTCCATTAATTACCCTTCCCTACACCCCATTCAAACAAAAGGTTACTGATGAAAATATTCAAGAAGCTTTGTTTAGTATTGGTGATGATAAATCACCTGGTCCTAATGGTTTTACTAGTTATTTTTTCAAAAAACACTGGAGAATAATGGGGCAAGATATTAAAGATATAGTGAAGGAATTTGATAGCACTGGTAAACTCTTGAAACCGGTGAATGCTACTCCTATCACTCTTGTGCCTAAAGTGGAGAATCCCCAGTTTGTCACTGAGTTTACACCCATTGCTTGCTGCAATGTGATATACAAGTTATTTCTAAGGTGTTGTCTAATAGGTTAAAGCAGGTTCTTCCAAAGATTACTCACCTGAATCAGTTTACTTTTGTTCCTGGGAGGAGGATTTCTAACAATGTTCTTTTAGCTTATGAACTAGTCAAGAATTATCATAGGAATAGGGATCACTTTTGTGCTCTAAAGATAGATCTTCATAATGCATATGACTCTCTATCTTGGGATTTTATTAAGGAGGTGTTATACGGATTCAGGCTCCCTGAGAAGTTTATAAGGTTGATGATGGTCTGTGTGAAGTCACCTATATTCTCTGTGATGATTAATGGTCAGATAGAGGGGTTTTTCCCTGGAAGGCAAGGCCTAAGACGAGGGGATCCTATCTCCCCTCTTCTTTTTGTGCTTTCTATGGAGTATTTATCCAAACTTTTTTATAAGCATACTCAAATGGGATTTAAATTTCATAAGTATTACAAGAGTATGAAGCTCAGTCACATATGTTTTGCAGATGACTTGTTTGTTTTTTGTAATACTGACACTAACTCTGTGCAGATTATTAAGAATGTTCTGCAAGAGTTTGCTCATGTTTCTGGACTCACTCCTAATCTGTTCAAGAGTTCTATATTTTTTAATGGAGTTAATGATGATTTGCAGAGGGATATTTTGAATATTTTAATGTTCTAAGAAGGATCTCTCCCTATTAGGTATTTGGGCTTACCTTTGTTGTCTACTAGGCTGACTAAGGAAGACTGTAATTCCCTAGTGCAAAAGATTACTACACGTTTTGCTTCTTAGACTTGTAGACATCTATCTAATGTAGGAAGAATACAAATGATTAGTTCTGTTCTGCTTAGTATGAGTACATATTGATGTTATATTGTCTTGCTTCCTATGAAAGTAGTAAAAGAGGTGGACCGTATTTGTAGACAGTTCCTATGGCAGGGTAGTAATTATAATAAAAAAAGGGGCCTTAGTTGCATGGAATGAGGTTTGCTCTTTCAAAAAGAGTAGTAGTTTAGGACTGAGACCAACACACATTTAGAATCAAGCTGCTATTACTAACCATGTGTGGGATTTAGTAACTGAGAAGGTTACTTTGTGGACTAAATGGGTGGCTATTAACAAACTCAAGTTGTTGAGTTTCTAGGGTATCACTAAACCCATTGATTGCAGCTGGAGTTGGAGGCATTTACTTAACTTGAGGTCCAAAATTACTGGTTATTTTGAGTATCAATTAGATAGATGGGATAAACTTTTATTATGGCTTAACCCTTGGGCCAATGGTTTGTCACTGACTGATAGATTTCCTGTAGTTTCTATTCCTGATACTGATGTTAGAAGAACTGCTCTTGTTCAGGATGTTTGGAGAGACTGTTAATGGATGCTTCCTGGTCCATGTGATGAGTATACTATGCAAGCATAGGAGTATGTGAAGAATAATTTCCGAATTTAGGTTGATAAAAGGGATTCCATAAAATGGAGGTTGGAGACTTCTGGTCAATTTTCTATTAGTAGCTTATGGCAGGCTTTCCTATGTCCAGGCCTGTGGTGTCATGGTATAGTCTGGTATGGTTTAATTCTCATTATCCCAAACACGCTTTTATTCTTTGGTTAGCCTTGAAGGGTAGATTATTGATAAGAGATAGACTCCATAGATGGAGAATTAGTGCCACTGCAGATTGTGTTTTATGTGGTAATGCTGTTGAGAATATTGAGCACTTAATTTTTCTGTCTCCTTTCTTTGTTGTTGTTTAGAGCAAAGTGCTAGTTGCTTGTGGCATTTTTAGAGTCCAGCTGGGGTGGAAGAGAGAGATTATGTGGTTTGTTAGGAAAGTTGGGGGCAAGAGTTCAAGTAATAAAATTAGAAAAGCTGCATTACAGGCTTGTGTCTATTATAGCTGGCACTGTAGGAATAGTGTTATTTTTAGGCAAAAAGATCCTAATGTGAATACAATTTATAGTTTGATTCGTTTTTCTATTTTGTGTAGATATGAGCATCATATACAGCAAGAAAATTCTATTTTAGATAGGTGGAGGAACTAGTTTCACAACTTAGTTTTATAGTTTGATTCGTTTTTCTATTTTGTGTAGATATGAGCATCATATACAGCAAGAAAATTCTATTTTAGATAGGTGGAGGAACTAGTTTCACAACTTAGTTGTGTGTTTGTAGTGTTGTTTGCTGGTTTAATAAAATCTCTTTTGGCTTTGACAAAAATATTTTTTTTACTAACTTCTAATATTAGTATGTTAGAGGAAAGGAGAAGTTAGAGGAGAGGGGAAGTTGGTAGGTAAACTTAGTTTAACCAAGTATTTGCCAAAGCAGGGAATCAAACCTGGGTCCCTACTACTATAAGAGACACATAAAAAGTAATTTTTATTGCCTTACAAAAGTTATAATTAATTTATTATTATCAATATTATTCACATGTAGCTGAAGTTCAATGCATACTTGATTATTGTCATTGATCAATTTATAATAATAAAAATAATAAGTGATGATAAGAGAATTGAAATTCTTTGGCAACAAAAATATATTATGGTCCTCCTCCTATTTGTCACAAGACCTTGTGCATTTATAAAGAAGTCCTATCTTTGCCTAGCATTGTCATTCTTAGCTGAAATTGCAAGGTTGTACCTTAAGAAACATAGAAAAAGATGTAAACAATTCTCGTTGTGAAAACTGCAAATTAAATGGAAATATACAGGTAAGAGTTCAATTTTATAGGGAAACAAACCATTTCTACAACTACCCAAACTTCTCTTTATACCGTTTTGAAACAATGTCTAATCGCAGATCAGTTCTTTCTCAAGTTTGTTTTGGTTTACAAAGAGGGACCTTATCGAAGTTAAAATATGCACCCTAACGCCAACCTAAGCCTGTAAATATGACCCACAGTCACGAGCAAGCAAAATGGAACTCAAATAAAAAAAAAATAAACCAAACCAAATGGTTCAATTCAATTCGATTTATTTAATACATCAATTTGATTTTAAATATGACAAACTGAATTAAATTTCAATTTAATTTTTACCAAAAAAAAATTTCAGTGAACACAAGACTGACCGAAATTTTAATATATATAAATTTTATATATATGATTTTAATATAGTCGCTCTCTCTTCCCTCACCCAAACATTAATTTACAGTAAGCAATTTCACTGCAAAACAACAAAAAGACGAACCAGGAAGAGCGAAGAGGCAATCCAGATGCAACCAAACCCCGATAATGGATAGAAATGCAAATACCCACATGCTACACCTATATATACATTCACGACACGGCCACATCCACAAAGAAAGTTTTTGGGGTTCTATCCATTCATTATCAATTATTGCCTTCATATAAATAACTGTTTGTTTTCCTCTCTTTTTTATATTATATTGTATAATACAGACTAGAGATATTTTCTTTCATTCTCTCTTGTTATTATAATATTATATATACAAAATTATTTCTCAAATTTATGACAAAAAAAGAGAGAAATAGCCAAAAACAAAAAGTCCAATAGCCCAAACCAACCGAACCAAACCAAATTTTTTTGGTTCAGTTCAGTTCAATAGGAAAAAATAAGATTTTGGTTATTCGGTTTGGTTTCCTCACAATAGTAACAAGAAAGCAATAGTTATTACCATTCCCTTCCATGTATAGTAGAACTTATGCTAAGGAGAGTGCTTTGTGCTGGTTTTGAAGGCCAAAACACCATCCAAGGCAATGCCAACACTAGTTATGCTAGGGATCAATAAAAGGAACTCCGTCATCTACAGACACAACTCGTCATCTGCAGGAGCAGTTTAAGTATCTACTCTGAATGTCAGGGTAGCACAGGAAGCTCTACTCTCTTAAAGGAGAAAAAGCTGACACAACCGTGATCTACATGACAAAACTTCAAAGGAACCTTGCCGTATTGTCTCTCTAGGCCTTCAATTTTTGCATTAGATGGTGCACTTCCCCTTCGAGAATATGGCCAAAAAAAAAATAAAACATAGAAAAAGATTGGAATTAAAGTGCAATGATCTAACTAGCTGCAACAATTCTGCACTTGAGGGATAATTACCCCCAAAACCAAGCACTTGCCTAATGCTTGATTTATGATAATGCTAAAAATTGCTTAACTTAGAATTCAATATAGATTTGGTCAATTTCACCATCACAAGTGCACGCCTCTTCATGAGGAGACTTAATATTTATATCTTACGGATCAAAGGTCAGAAATACAATCCTTTTATACTAAACATCCTCTTTGAACAAAATAATGCACATTACTGCAATTTCAATATATCCATCGAACAAGACAGACCTAAATGATTTTGATATATGATAGATTTAGATTAATATTTGACAGTAGTAAAGAGTCGATACAATTTGAAAATTGGTTGGTAGGAGTTCTGCAAAGCAAGCACAAAAGCTTTAAAATCTTTTTTCTTTTTCTTTTTTTTTTTTTTTCCATTTTGAAATTCTATGGTTTTTCAATTGAGAATAAGTTTGATGAAAGAGTTTACGGGTTATGGCAAAATCTAAAGCAAGAGAAACCAAGAGCATATTTGATGTCCAGATATAGTTGCAATAGACTAGAAATCATATTGCACAGAACTAAAGACGAACATTAAATTTGTAACAAGAGAGCACCGGGAAAACATATCTTCCAAGAACAAACAATTCATGATACACTCATATTTACAAATCAAAAGGCTAATGAAACCGGATGACACATTTATCGGACTTAAAAATTGAATTTTCCTTAAAAATGTTGTAACATGCACAGAAAGCAAACAAAATGCAATGATTTAGTGAAATAAACTTAAAAAGGCATTCAACTTAATATGATTAACCAACATAATTACCTAATTAAGCAGAGCAAAAATGTTGGATCACCAGGTGAAGACTTCCTAAACTTGCTGTTTGGAAGATAAACATCAAATTTTGGTCTCAGCTCATCAATCTGCAAATTTATGGGACTTAAAAATTGAATTTTCCTTAAAAATGTTGTAATATGCACAAAATGCAATGATTTAGTGAAATAAACTTAAAAAGGCATTCAACTTAATATGATTAACCAACATAATTACCTAATTAAGCAGATCAAAAATGTTGGATCACAAGGTGAAAACTTCCTAAACTTGCTGTTTGGAAGATAAACATCAAAATTTGATCTCAGCTCATCAATCTGCAAATTACTTAGCCTTTGGACAATCAAAGCTGTGTTTTTCAATTCAGTATCCATGATCACCCCATTGTTTTCTGGGGTGCCTTGAAAATTATCAGATTTACGGTTATTCTTAACATCCTTTGCAGACCAAGAATACCATGACGCCCAACAATGTAACCCAAAGACTTGAGGTGCCTATAGACCTCAAAAAGCTCCCAACAATATCCACTCTTTTCATCTACTGTCTTCCCATATAAATCTTTTAAAGAAAGACATGTATTTTTATCATTCACCAGAAGCAAATCACCCCATTCAACCAAAAACCTAAAGCAAAATAAGAACATATTACATTGACAAATATTAAAAACAACAAAATTCACGTTTAACATACAATGTCTCCTCAATTGAGTAGTAGGTCTTGCCACCGCGAAGAATTCCTATTGTTGTCCACAATTTGCCCTTCTTTGCCACCACCTCAGCCATACCCATTTCATCATCCCACTTAGCCTTTGAGATATCACTTATAAATTATAACAAAGGAGTAACTTTTAAATCACTCTCACTCAAACCCTATCAAAAATTAATTTCAATTAGAAATCAAAGCAAATAATAAGTTTATTTACCTAAATTGTAGCTTGGGTAAAGCACCAGGGGTATGGTACAACCTTTCTTCTTTGAAATTGGCCTCAGTATCACTCATTTCACCTGAACAAGTTTCCCAATCCTCCACCTCCATTACATGATTCTAATTAAATCCATGATGAAGATAAAACAATAAAATGAATATAAAATTGGATTTTTTGTTCTCAAAACTCTCAACGATGTCAATATTTTTATCCATTTTGTTGTTTTATCACCTCAGAATCTGAATTGGATAAAGAGAATTAAAGACTGATAGATTTAAAAAGTTAAGAGTATACAATAACAACTTTTAAAGATTTCACAGAAGTAAAGAGGGATATTCAATAATAATTTTCAAAAACTTTAAAAAACCTATAGAAATCAAGGGGTATTCAATTATAACTAGAGTAAACAAATATTCAAAAAGATATTGACTTTTATAAATAATAGTCTTTTATATAATTTAACTGACTTTTTATGCAGTGATATAAATAAAAAATCTTAAAAATTTTCTTTCACATCCCCTCAAAATTTCAGCCGACTTTTTTTTTTTTTTTTCAAGATATAGAAGCATCCACTAAGGAGAGAAGGTACCTTGAAACAGCAATCAGGTAATTTTCAACTTATATATAATATGTATAATCATCTTCTTTTTCACTATTTTATTTAGGTTTTTTTTACGTTGTTCATGTTCTTTTTTTCTTTTTTTGTTGATTCATTGATTTTTTTTATTTTCTTTATTTTATGTTGTTCATGTTCTTTTTGTTGATTCATTGATTTTTTTTTTTTTTTTTAATGTTCTTCATGTTCTTTCTTTGGTTGATTCATTGAGGTTTTTTTTTATGTTGTTTATGTTCTTTTTTTCGTTGAACCGATTGAAGCAATTTGTCCAATCATGTTTCTGCTGGTTTTGGGATTGAAAAAATTGATTTGATGCTTGTTTTCCACTTTTGTACTTTCCGTTGGAAATATAATTCACTTTTGTACATCATAGACTATGAAAACTCAAAATTAACATGAATTTGATGATAAACTCTTATATTATATATATATATATATATATATATATATATATATATATATATATATATATATTTTGTAATGCGGTAAACTCTTCTTTTCAAGATGAGTCTGCATTCACAAAAGTCTGACTTTTATTGGGTTAAAAATTGGTATAGTTGAATAAGGGCCAGGACATTAATTATTAGACTTTACAACCCAAGAAATAAACGTCCACCTTTAATTACTGGCAAAGCTAAATTTGGTCTTCACATAAGTTTGTCTTTTACTAAAGCTTTGTTTTATTTCTAGCTTTGTTCATGAATAAAAAGAATAATGAAAATTTTGTCTTTAGGTGACAATACTATTCAATTTTGTGACCAGTTCCCAAATCTTTAATTATATACATAATAATAAGCATTAAAATATGAATTTTGAACTTTTTAAGGAGAATTATGAATTTTAAAGACTATTCTAACCTGCAACTCCTAATGATCACTGAAAAAGCACAAGAAAACATAAATGACCTATAGGGCAAAAAGTATGAAGTAATATACAATCTCTTACCATTTACCTATATTACAATGTTGCTTCTATTACCTTTCATGCACGATGAACTTGCTTTCTATTTGTTAATAAGTATAGTTTAAATCACCCAATAAATATGCTTGGATTTCAAGAGGCATCAAATATCAATAAAGTCCCAAGTCAACGAAAGTTGTTCTAGTATTATTTTTATTACAAATATCAATAAAGTCCTAATTTCCTAACCACAAGATGAGCTGGAAAAATTGCAAAAGCATTACAGCTTAATGTTTTAAGAGTTCTAGGTTGCTTAAGAGATGTAATTTTTCCTCATGAGGTAATAAGTGCATGCATTTGCATCCAATCTGAAACAAACAGAGCTTAACTATGAAGCGGGTACCACGTTGGGCAGATCTCAGAATAATATTTTCAAAAAGATAAATTTCCAATTGCTTAATAAGCTTCTTCCCAAGTTTTTTCTTTTTGCCAAAATAAGAGCCACAGAACCAGTCCACTCCGATCAGGTTCATAATTCTTATTCAAGCAACTTGCACATATTTCAATTTTCAATAAAGATAAAACTAATCCCAGCAGATGGCTCTTCAATATTCAAGGAAAGCTAAGACATTGAACACAAGACATCGTCTCATAAGCATCCTCTAAGTTCTAGGTAGATGCATTATCAGAGGGTCGGATGTATTCATGATGCTTCAGCCATTGAAGAAGATTAATTACAGGAGGATTGAAGAACAAATAGGGTTCAAGTAAAACCATCCGAGAATTTCAGTATAACTAACTTTACTTGTAAGTTTAAATTCATCCAATGCTCTTCACATTTCACTTGAGTTCCATAAATAATAATATTTGTTATAACGCTTTAAACATAGCAGTCCAGGGAAAATGTTCAACACCAAACTGACAGTTATCCACATCCAATCATTACGCTAAATTGAAAGTTACGTCAGTTCCAGAGGCAAGAATTAAAATCCTATATTAGCCCAAATCACTACTCTCTTAAATTGCAATAAACCACCATGATTCTACATTTGCCCTATTCTCGAATTATTCGCATTTATATATCCAACAGAAACTCAACGAAATTATAAACAAATAAAAGAAAACTATGTTTTCATGGAAAATCCCATAAAATCTCAGCATCAAAAACAGAAACCGATGGAAAATTCAGTGAAATGAAGAGAAAAGAAACCTGTTTGCGTCAAGCGTCCCATAAGCTAGGCACATCCATTGGCTCGTTTTTCTTCTTCGAAGAATGAAAAAGTAATTGAGATCCGATACATGAATAAGAATAATGAATTGTTGGTTTACAGAGTCACAGACGGTGACCGATGGAGATGGAGATGGTCCCTTCTCAAGGCCAATTCGTGATGCTCATTTGCAAATTCATTTGGAGATTATGTTAATGTGCGACCGTTCTCATTCATTCCTCACGTACCTCATTTTATGACCTAGTTTTTTTTCAGTCCATCAGGGTATTTTCCGAACTAGTTTATGCATTAATCGAGAACGTGCTCAACAAATCAACCGTACCGACTGATCCGACCCAAGAAATCGGGCTTCCTTTTAAAATCCGTCGGATTGAGGACATATTTAGTCAGATTAGGTCGGGTCAAATTAAGAAAATAATATACAAAAATTAGCGAAAATATTTAAATCGACCCTATCAAACTTTCTTTAAGTCAGATGAGATTTCACCCAAAAACTTATAATATATATGAAAAACAGATCGGATCGGATTATAAACACCCATAATCGAGATAAGAACTTTTTTTTCAAATAAGTCTAAGAAACTAATCTTCATATTCGAGCTATGCAATCAATTCAAGAATTATCTCATATGTATTAGACAAAATCTTAGAACGTTATTTATTATTAATAATTAAAATTAAATGTCGTACTATTAGAATTTATTATTAGTGCAAATTACATTTTCTTGATCAACATAAACTAGCCTTTGTGTTTATGGATGTTGAAAAAAAGGTTTTGTAAACAACTAAAAATGTTCATCTTTATACCACCTCTTCCTTTCTTTCTTAAGTTTTGTAAACAACTAAAAATGCTTATCTTTATACCATCTCTTCATTCCTTTTTTTTTTTTTAGAAATTTATACAATCTCTTTCCTTAAAAAGATTATTTATTATAAATAGAAATTTATTTTCAAAATAAAAAATTTAAAAATTATTTAGGAAACTTTTTAACTAACGAGAGAAATATTTCAGAGGTTGTAATTAAAAATTATTGCCTATCATATATAAAACTTCTAAAAAATGTACTTAATACCAAATCTCCAACTCCAAATGGCTACAGAGACAAATATTTATATTAACACTTTGAGTGCATAAAAAGACATTATAATAATAATAAAATAATTATTATTAAACTAATAATTTCATGATAATGCAGACTTCAAATATATATTCCAACTTGATATTGAAATGAGAACGGAAATAGTAACTTGTATATAAGAGACCAGACCATAGCCCCCAGTAAATCATTTATTCCCATCTAGTTTTGAACTAATTCTGTATAATACTTAATGTTTCTTTCATGCAAATTGCATAAATAATTAATAAAGTTAGACCAGATGATGACAAAATAATAGAAAAATAAAATTAAATCCAACTCTAATCAGCTCTGTCAATGTCTGAATCTTGCAAAAAAAAACTTCTGCACAGACACACTCTTCATACAAAACTGCGGCCCTAACCATTAAAATATAATATAGAGCAAATGCATAGGCGTAGTTAATCATCAGAACATTAGCGGATTACTGACTAATATCTATCGCGTAATTCTTTGTATAGTTAATTGAAAGTCTTCTTGCCCATAGGGTTTCATTTGGTGACCAAGAAATTGGGAACCCAAGCATAGCACACCATCTTAAATTCAAGAGGGCAACAGCAGTGTCCTCCTCTGGCCCTCCAAAAAGCTCGAGTATTCGCATCTCAACTTCCTGGTCATCAGAAAGGATGAAATTATCCTCAAATTCTGCTTTCTTTTCTTGAAAAGAATGATCGTTTTCACAAATCATTCGCATACTTAAAACTTGCAATGCTTCCATGGCGATGTTATGGAAATTACGTTTGACATACGTAGAGAACACACATTGGCAGGTCAATGCATCAGGCTTGATTTTCTGACGGTGCATCAGCTCAACAATAACCTCAACAACGTCGATTCTCTGCTATATTTCATTTCACACAACACTGCTGGTTTAGCAATGCAATTGGCCAAAATAGAAAGAAAGAAAGAAAAGACATCATGCTAGCATTTAAGTAGTTCTAATATTGGTCAATCCCAGGTTTTTGAACTAACATAAATTGCAGAAATCTTGACCTTTTATGTGTTCATGCAAGCATACATATGCATGTGTAAAGGAGAGCGGCGAGAGAGAGAGAGAGGAGAGAAAAAGATTTAGTAATATGAGATACCTTATCTCTTGCTTTTCTAAGAATAGTATCATACAACAATATATCGGGTTTAATCCCCTCAGAGCTCCCTTGCTCCAAAAGATTCAAGGCTTCGTCAAAATTTCCATCATCCAACAAAATCTGCCAGAAAATAAGCTAGCAGTGAGAAATAATGCAAGTGAATTTTCTAAGGATGCACATGCATCTGTTTGGCTATCAAGAAAAGCTGGGAAAATGGAAGAATTCCAGAGAAGCAAATAACAGAGGGATGGATATAGACTAGAAAGAGAGAGAAGGGAATAAATCAATTAAGTTCATTATCCTTCAACTACCATCATAACATGTTTATTAATCTATATATCTCAACTGCATAATCAACCAAGGCTTACATCTCCAACTTATAACAATCTCTGCAAACAGCTATCACCTGGCACTAATGTGACTTGACTATACAACAGTTTTTCATCATAAGAGAGAATTTCCATTCCAAAGCCAATTATATGATTAACAGGTACTAGTAGTGAACTACTGCAATTTAACATGAAACTGACATATGCAACAAATAATCCATAGAGCCGACCCCAATTAATTTTGGGATTAAGGCTTAGCTGGGTCCAGTGAGAAATATGCACATCCACTAGCAAAATTCTATCTGGTTGCTTCTTTCAAAAGTGAAATTTCAGAAGTTCTTGTCATACAGCATCTAAACATCAATAAATAAAAATATCTTGAGCAAAGCAAGACCAGATAGCATAGTAGTTAGCACCAAGTATCTTGAGCAAGGCAAGATCAAATTGTAAAGTGGCTAAAGTTTACTCTAGGCAGCATTAAATCAAACTATCAAAGGCCTGATGCCAAAAATAAAAAATAAACTAAAAAAACATTGTTGACCAATATTTGCAACTTTCTCAATTTTAGCCTGAGTTGAGAAATTAGTTGCAATTTTAGCCACCCAATCAAAATGGAAAAAATAACTTTTTGTCTAATTTCTTTTTCCTTCCCCCACCCTCCCCTCTCTTTTCCACTACTCTCCTATCCCATCCTTGCCCCCTTCTCTCTGTCTCAAACCGATCAATCTACTTTTATGGCCTCTGTTTATTATGCAGTCATTCATATTAGGTAAGAGTTGACTCTAAATCTTAAGCTTCATTACTAACAGATTTTTTTATTTCTTCTTCTTGTTGCAGACAACATTTCAACAATCTTTATAAAAATAAATAAAAGTGACTACACCACCACTCTACACAACTGGCTTCACCATGCAAAAGGGTGAGACCAACACCACTACCATACCTACTTCATGCAGCAGCCAAATGTGGGTTTCAACCTTTTATACCCAAGACTAGTCTCCTGTTTAACAGGCGGTAGGCTCCAGAACAGAAAGATGGAATACTCCAGGAGCAGATACTCCTGCCACCATAAAAATATTTCTTGTTCCTAACAGCAATAAATCTTATTTTCTCAGTTTTGACCAGTTGGAAAAACTGATATCAATTTCTCAAATTAGGCTTAAATTAAAAAATAAAAAGGAGAACTGCAAATCCGAGCAAAGGATGGGATCTCTTTTGGTCGTTAGGCCTAAATCAAGTTTCTACGTTGTTTCTCATATTCCATTTTTTAAACACATTGAAAATATGGTTGGGGTGACATACATGCTACATATGCATGGTCACAATAAATATGAATACAGAAAAAAAAATGCTGATTAATATGAAGGAAACACATCATTTGTGGTCACGGTAAATAGAATTGGAAGTTATTTTATTTAACAAGACTAGAGATCACCAAAAATAAAGGAGCATGGAATATATCTAGCTTTAGTTTCATATACTAATTTATACACACTACATGTAGACATGGATGTAAGTAGATCCAAGGTACTATTTTTCATATCACAACAATAAATGCTCTCTGAGAGCATTCCTAAGCAAAGAAATTGTTATCTTGTTCATTGCCATTCCCAAATTGAAAAGATACAGCACTGGATATCAGAATTGTACCATTTTATAGGACAAATTGCTCCCTCAGTGGTGTTATGTGAACGAGTGATATGTATCTGTAATCACTAAGGGCAAGACAGGATGACAAGCATGCTTCATAGAAGTTGGACGGTCAAATATTGGACTCCAAAAGCTTAGTATAACTGATATAAAACTGCTAACATGGAAGAATGACAGGACTGATAAAGTATAAGTGTACAACCAACATTTTTTTACTGATTTTATTTATTATTATTATTTTTTTTTTTTTTTGGCTAACAATACAAAATAAACAAATGACGTGAGAGTGAAATGAAGTCCACTTAAAGAATGCAGGCCAATGACTTGGAAATTTCAACATTTGAGAAGCAGATTAATAGAGTGGTCAGGCATATAACAAGCAGAAACATAAAAGCTACACCAAATATTTCTGTGTTTATTGCATCTATATAATAGATGCATTTTGTTATATGAATACAAATTTAGATCGCACAAGTCCCTCTGTATAAATCCAAATACCTTTATGAGAGCAGTATAAGTTGCTGTCTCTGGATAAAACCCATCGCGCAACATCATGGAAACTAGAGCACATGCAGACTTGTAACATCGTATGATGCTACAACAATCAACCATTATAGTGTAGGTTGCAGCATTTAGCAAGAAATCATTAGATTTCATATTTTTAAATAATTCAATCGCCAGCTGGCTCTGCATGTCAACCAGACCTATAATTAGTAGAAGAAATAGGATAATACCCTCACAACTAATGAACTATCAACAGCAAATCAGCAATAGACAAGATACAAGAAAAGCCACTTGCCTCCTCAGCCTCGACAAGGGAATGCAACACTGTATTGTAGACATGTGTTCCCAAATAACTGTTACTGCGAGAGAACAGGTCTTCTGCCACATGTAAATACTGTATGAGCTCTCTTATCATCCCTTCTGCACCAAGAGCTTTCAGCTGAAGAGAACCAAAAGAAATTTAAAAAAAATCAAAAATCAAAAATTGTCCAGATGAGTCTTTGTGTAAAACATAAAAGGTTGGTAGATGGAAGAATAATGTAAACAATCAATGCTATTTCATAACTAAGTTAAAGTGAGCTCCAATAAGATCACATCAATTTTTCAAATGGTATGGTGAATAATTAAGACAATAATGTAATTATAAGAAGTCTAGAGAACAATCCTATAGAGGAAGAGAGTGAACAAGCATTCCCAGGTACTAGCATACTCCCCTTTGCTTATAAATAACCTCCACATGCACAATCATCCCCAACATAGCATATTTGAATTCTACGAGATTTGACATGCCAATTCATTAGGTCTCTATTGTCTATACAGATACCTGTAGCCTAAAGGGCATCCGATATTGTTTCCAAACTATGTCATGCATAATGTGCCCATGTTATTCCATCACTCATAACTTGCTGTTGTTTGTAGCATCGAGGCAGCCCTCTCCAAAAGCAGAATCCAAGAACTTATTCAATTAGAAGGTTCTAGGCAACAAGAATCCAATTACTATCAACAAAATTAAAATTCATGATTTTTATTTTTTTTTTAATAAGTTCAACGTGGATAACATTCATCTTCACAACCAAACTGAATATTAATACACCAAGAAGTCAGCTACTTGAAGTCAATGCCCACAGAAAAGAAAAAAACCAACAATTACATGAGGTGTGAAGTTACCAAATTTTTCATTGATAAATGACTGTGCTGAACACCATTTTTTGCCATATCCATCTCTATAGCATTTATTCTTTTAGCAGAGTCTACTTGTGACAACATATTGCCATCTTCATACGGAGCATTCACATTACCAAATAATGAAAACAGCAGCTCATATGTCCTGATATTTGGCTGGATTTTTAATTGTTTTATTTTTGCCCAAATCCGAACGGCACGCTCTGGTTTATCCTGCACAATCAGTGAAAAACAATTTTTTATATTTATGGGTTTCAGTTGAGTCATCCAACAAATAATTCTCCTCATGAAATTACAAGTTAAATAACTAGTAATATTTATAATAGAGCACTGCCCTTTAACAATGTAAACGATAATTCTCCACAAGAAAATCACAAGTTACACAACCAGTAAATTTTATAATAGATAATTCATATAGCACTGCCCTTTAATAACGTAAAGAATTGCTCCATACATTGTGAAGCATAGCAAGCAAAAGATTGTCTGTAATGACTGATCAACAACTTTTCAATTCAATATACGCATTTCTATTGACCAAAGTAGAATTGACTATTCTTTTGCTTAGCCTCTTGTGAGGATATTCCCCTTTCATATTTTTTTCAGCTGATTCTCACTTGGAGGGAGGGGGGGAGAAGAAATAATAACACCAATCTAGTGTCAGGTATCAGGTTGAAAGAAATTAACCCACCATGGTGTCACATGCTTCAAGAAACACATTATAAGGAAGTGGATCTCGATAATTTGAAATTCGATCCAGTAAAGCCTCCGCCAAATCCAGTTCCATGGCCTTGCAGCAAACCATTGAAAGGATTGCAAAAGTTGAGTTGTATGGCTTCAATTTCCTCTCTTGCATTATTTTTAACTGTGGCAGCATGAAAAATGCATTCATTTCATCCATGCAAAACATGAATGCCAAATGCACTTTTATTCGTATTTGTGGATGGGAATAGAGTTTTAAACATAATGACATAAGCATCTAATGAAAAGAAAAAATTTACCACTTCCATGCCTTCACTTATACCTCTCTTAGAAATGACAGTTCTAACAAAGCCATTGTACGCATGGCTTGAAGGTTGCACCCCAAGATTTTGCATCTACACAATAATGGAAAAACAACTTTAATAAAATAGAGTACAAAAGTGTACTCCACGATATATAGATAGACAGACAGATATATATATATATATATATATATATATATATATATATACACAAAATCAGTACATTGTATATATATGTGTGTGTGTGTGTGTGTGTGTGTGTGTGTGAATGGCAATCTTAACCATGCAGAAAGATGCATAAACAATACAGAAGTTCCCAGACTTGCCATCAAATGTTTCTAAAGTGCAGGAAACTATGCATTTTTCAATATTGCAAGGAAACTAGCCAAAAAATATCATTGTATTTAGTTACTCTAGATGTGATGAGAGTTAGAATTGACGATTGAAGCATGACCAAGTTCAATCAACTCTAGTACACGATTCTTTTTTTTTTTTCCTTCTGTTTTCATATAAATTTGTAACTAAAATAAACATGCAAAATGCTACACAAATTCAAAAGGAAATATACAGTCACACCAAATGGTTATCAGATAAAACAACCACAAAATAAAAAAAATAAAAAAAAAATTGTCTAACCTGCAGCATTAACTGTTCAGCTAGTCTATAATTTTTATGTTGTGCACATACATTGATTACATCTCCAAAAGATGACTTCAGGACCTTCATGGCACGCAGGCATTGAGTTTTATCCAAAACAACTATTCCAACATTCTCAAATTCTTTTCCAGTGTTAGTAACAGTGCTCCACTCTTCGTGGCCAGCACAGGCATCTACGTTTGAAGGATCAGATTGCTCATTATTCTCCTTCACGTCAAATCTTGGCAAGCCTAATTCAACATTAGAAGGTATAGGAATGTCTAATGTTGAATGGCAGAACCTTCCTTCAGCAGTGCTCTTAATGTAAGTGTTTCCTTGAAGGGCTAAATCCACCATACATTGCAATGTTTGGAATGCAGAATTTAAATCTTTTAACTTTGTAAAAGACTGAATAAACTTTTGCAAAATCAAAATACTCGGACTATAACATTTGATATAGTCCTTCCAAATCTCATGGACTGCAGGCAGGTTTTGCTGACAAACAGCCAGCTGCAAGAAAAGGGGCAAAATAAGAATAATGACCAGTCAACCATTTAATGAAATTTGGCATATAATAACTTAAAATCCAATCTTAATTTCACAGACATGTCAGCTGGAGCAAAACAATAAGGAACACCATTCATTCAACTGCATATTATCTTCATTTTATTTTTTATTTTACTCATGTAATGTTAGGGGCATCTTGGAGAAAAGAAAAGGGGGAGGGAGGGGAATGTAAACCAAAATTTGCTTCTACTCATTTCAGTAGAAAAACCATCAAAATAGGCAATGATCTTTACACACCTTGAGAAGCTGTATGTATGTAATTTCATTCTTCCCTGCCATTCTGTGCTCCATCAAATCCAAACACTGATTGGCATGAATGATACTGCACATTTTTGAGCAGGCTCCCAAGAAAATATTATACACAGCGAGACTGGGATTCATGCCATATTTTTCTCCAACAAAATTAATCAGATTAAATGCCTGAACAAAGCACAAGAGGAAGAAACAGAAAGAATTAAATACCAATCTTCTTGCTCCCCCTCCCAGAGAAAAGGGAATAATAAATTTCCAGCACAATTTTGAATAGCACTGCTGTGGCAGCGAAAACAGTATTTTTCATTACAAACATCATTCATATTCAGCCCACAGAAATAATATCTTCAAATTGATTGTCAGAATATCCTGTCATTCCAGAAACATTAATCAATCCACAATCTAGAATAAAGTGAAGGCGTTGCATTTCCATAATTATTAATGAAAAATTTGCAACTGAACGCAAGATGCAGGTAAAAAAGAAAAATAATGACACTAATTACAATGCATCATACCAAAAAATGGCATTGAAAATACTTGCACAGAATAATGTGATATGCATATTACCTCCTCCAAATAACCCCCTTTGCAAAGAGCTTGCATCATAAACAGGAAGGATCTGTTATTGAGGCCGATCCCTTTTTCCTCCATTCTTTTCCAAGTCTCCATGGCAAACTGTAGCCAAAAGCAAACAACTGTCGTAACTATTGCAGCCAAAAGGGGCCCTCCCAAATGTTAGGAAACTTTTTTTATGTGGGGAAAAAAGCATAATAGCAATATAGAGGTATAAGGGAGTCCAAAACCATACACAATTTCTCACAATTGAATGCATTCTCAGACAAATTTTGGGAGTCCACCAACTCTTGCTGATCATGTGATATCACATGGTTTAATTTGACATGCTTTATTTCAAAATATTCATAAGTGAGGTAACAAAGCACACCACCAACCACTTAAATTATCCATAGCGAGGTATCAATTTGGCCAAGACGCGAGATAGGGATGATTTGTATATGATTAAAAGCATTTGAACAATTTGATTCTCACGTTATTTTTAGCTTCTCGCTTTAAGATTCCTAACAATATGGGACAAAAAGGTAAAAAAAAAAAAAGAAAAAAAAAAAAGAAAACCAGTCTCAGTTGTTAAATGTAGTTTACTAGCAATGCATATATTACAATTCAATGAACTGAGAATCATATCTTAAATCTGGACAATTGAAAAGAAAAATGTGTAGAAACAAAAACCAAAGTGAGGTTAGATAATGAATTCTTGGTTGATTATCTTACCAATGGATCAGCTGATTTTGCACAATACTTGAGGATATCAGCAAAGTCATCATTTCTCAATGAGTTGTTTGCATGGCAAAGATCTAAAAGCATATTTGATGCTCTACCTCTCTCACCCACGTAAAGTGCATCAACAATTTGCTTCTGAATGAACTTTGTAGTCGATTCTTCTTCATACCCAAAAAAACCATTGCCTGCATTTCACATCCTGTGCTATTAAATATCATTCAAAAATTGATTTACATGGTACTCAACACATGACCTCATTAAGATGCATTGAAAACTAGCACAATAAAACATTCAATTCAACATAGCAGAAGTATTGACATTTGCAGCGGTAAAGCAGAGAATGAAAGAAACAATGCCTATTATAAAGTAATTAATGAAAGATCCTTGCTAACCCCAAACAGCTGGAAGATGGAACAAAGGCATTCAGTTGAATATCAGAAAAAAATAAAGAAAACTCTAGGAGAATATTTTTTGTAATGTGCTTAGTAAAGTACACATCCAAATATATTCATACACCTCAAAACTGGTGAAATCCACCAGATTTTAAACATGCTACAGATTCAATACAGATAGATGCTAACAAAATAACTTTTTGCTTCTAAATAATACTTTCAAATCAAGTTATCTACTCAAAATCACATGAAAACAGCAACACCTGCAAACAAAAATCATCCTGCATTTTTTTAGTAGGAAGGAGACTATAGTATACATCCCAACTAGAAGATATGCAGACCATTACCAATTGAAGTGCCAATACTTCGACAAAATCCTGGTTCACCAATTATGTTTACTTTTCCCTGTGTACACATAATTGTTAAACAGTAAATAACATAGCCAATAATTTTATAAACACTAATAAAAGTCAAAATTATGAACTTTAACTGTTTTGCAATAATACAAGGAGATAACTCTTAACCCTAATTCCCATATTTCATTAAAATGGGTGATTTCAATTTGCCATCATATCTCTTAACCCTAACCTTACTACGTCACATTTCCAAATAGAAAGCAATAACTACAAGTACATACATGTTGAAGTGATTTTGATTTGCAAAACAGGTCTGCTATCGACCACAAAGGAACTCTCCCCCTATAAAAAACACATGTTAGAGCTCAATAAGTTTCTTTTTAGCATTCATTTGTATATCTAGATTTGTACTTACAGAGGTCGATTCATGCTGTTGGAAATTTTTTTCAAGAAAAATTGAACCCGCATTTTGACTCAAATAGCGAAACGTCACACTGAGCCGAATGCGAAGATAGGCTTTTGCTTTCGTATTCCGCCAAGTTTAATAAGTGGTGTACTCATAATAGTTATTAATTTTACAATTTCAACAACCAATTATCGAAGATTTTTTTTATTATTAGTGTTAATATTTTAATTAAAATAAAAATTATTCAGAATGATAAATAATTATTAAAAAATATAAGTGATTTTAATTTGATTTCATAAGATAATTTTTATATTATGAAATTATAACTAATCTAAAGTCATTTATTACTTTTTTCTATATTTTATATCAAATATATCCTAAAATTGAAGTACAGAGAAAATTAAAATTTTTATTATATTAATTATAATTCTACTTGAAAATATCTTCTCAACTTTTTTCTTCTTTTTACATTGATTTTTTTACTTTCATATCATTCTTACAATTCCATTTTTTTAATATATTATTGATAAGATATTTTTTTACATTTTATTGTATTCGCATTTCATGTGATTATTTAAACACATAAATAATTTATGAATATGAATTATAAACTCATATCACGATACAAAATATAATATTCCACTAAATATTCACTCCATAAACCACAATTCATTAAAAAAATTAAATGCAAATACTTTGTTAGAAAATACTTTATACAAATATATATTTTAATTTGTTTATTAAAAAAAACACATGTCTATCATTCATTAAAATTTAACAAACTCGTTAGTATAATTTTTAATTTGTAATGTTTATCTAAGTTTAATTTTTTCTTTTTAAATAAATGAACAAATTAATTAATTAATTATCTTCTAAGTATAATTATTTTTAATTATATTAAATTACCTAATCCTAATTAGTTATTATTAATATTTAATAATTTTATAATTTTAAACCAATTATTGAGATTTTTTATTTATTATTAGTATTAATATTTTAATTAAAATAAAAATATATTTAGGATGTCAAATAATTATAAAAGATTGTAGGTAATTTTAATTTGATTTCATAAGATAATTTTTATATTATGAAAATTATCACTAATCCATAATCATTTATTAGTTTTTTTTTTTTTTTTTTACATTTCATATCAACTATAATCTAAAATTGAAGAAGAGGTAGAATTAAAATTTCTATCATGTTAATCTTGATTCTACCTGAAAACAACTGATCACTTTTTTCTTGATTCTACCTGAAAATAACTGACCACTTTTTTCTTTCTTTTTG